>JABAJZ010000019.1:0-42170 GCA_018857265.1 Termitomyces sp. T32_za158 | reverse complement strand
CTGAAGTCGTTGAATATCTATTTCCGCACACATCAGCGTGTTTCGGGTTGGCGAGTGCGTCACGCTTTTGATGCAGCTGCTAAGCGCTGAATTTCTGCTACTTCTTGAGGTTTTTCTTCCACAGGATATACATGCAATTGGGGAGCAGCCGCTTCTCTCCTCTCGTGTTCACCACGAGCTACACGCTGACGCTGGATTGCCTGGAAGCGCTCAGAACGCCCGACAAAGGCAGTTTCTGTGGGAGTAATGGCTCTGGGAAGTGCAGGCGGAGGATTGACGGTGGCGTGTCGCAGATACGTGCGTCCAAGGAGGCTGCGTGGCCCAGGCGTCGAATCCCTCCGTTCGAAAGTGGTTGGTAGGGCACTGGCACACGACAAAAAGGCGAGAAAAAGAGCAGCGAGGAAAGTGAAAAGGGTTGTGGTGTGCATGACTGGTTGAAGTTGGTTGAAAGAATGGGGACTACTGGTGAAAAGTGTGAAGTTTCGTGGTTTCCTGCCGCGAATCGATTTAAGTGGTTTGTCGTGAACGTTGGTCAACTGTGAGGGAAAGGAATAAGAACAAGGCAAAAAGACAACGCCCGCTGTTGTATTCTTGGTTCTTATAAGGTCCGGCGACTGGCGGAGTAACTGACTGGATTTGACATAAGGCCCAAAGTCTATCAAAACTGCCATGTCGGTTATCCCCGAGGGGACAGATATATCTCTCAGCAAGTGCAGTGCCAGATGGGTGCTACCAATTATCCTGCAGTGATTCGATACTTTACTGTGTACAAAAACACCAAGAGTACGTCTTCATTAGATAGAAATTAAAGAACTCAGGCGAGACGCATCCTGGTCCTCCATCGATAAATTAGGAATCCCCTCTAAGTTGAGCCCGAACCAATCGCTCCTCAAATCCGTGCAGATAAGTCAACTTGTCCTTTTCCTCTCGACGTCGCCGAAGATCAGACTCAGAATCTCTTCCTGGCTGCAACTTGGTCATCGCCTGCAGCGCCCAATCCAAGGCCTTCTCCAATCGTTCCTTCAGTGCTATAACGTCTTCGAGAGAGTGCCAGGACACCGGCCGTCGGAAACACACCCACAGGTAAAGCACCATTGCCTTATGTAGTGACTCGAGTTGTTGTAATTTCACAGAAGTTATACCTTTTGTCTTCCCTTCAGTCTGGAGACGCTCGATTGCATCCAGGTTCGCTACTAACGGCGAATCACTCATACATTCCCAGAGATCAACGGACATTTTTTCCTGATACGCTTGAAAAAACCTCTTAACAATCTGGCTCGCGGCTTCGTCGTGAACCGGGAGGGGGGAAAGGAGGAACATCGAGATATCCTGAGCAGTCATTGCATCGATATGCGTATCGACGAGTTGCTGGCATACAAGGTGATATTTCTTCTTAAGCATGTCCTCGTGGCGTAGGTAGATTGGGAGACATGAGATGTAATAAGACGCTGCGAGAATGGTCTGCGGCGAAGAGTCAGGCGGAAGTGCGTGAGAGAGCTTTTGGAAACGCCTTGAGCCGACGCCGACATATGCGACCGAGAGTGGTTGAGGAGGTGCGTCAAGAGCTTCTTGAATATGCGCAATACTTTCTGGCAAGAGGGAAGTGACGTAGCCACCAGGAGAATCTTTCCCATGAAGACCGTATCGGCCTGCGCGACCGGCGATTTGCTTCGTTTGAGATATAGAGAGTGCTGCTTCTCGTACCCCTGTGTATTTGGACGTAGCCTGGAAAATGACGCGCCTGATTTTACTGCCACGAAAAATGAGGATTGATCAAAAAAAAACAGGACGGAGAACATACAGATTAAGCCCCATCCCAACGGCGTCGCTGCCTATTAAAATGTCGTATCCACTGTCAGGATCGTTAAAAAGCGCCGCTTGCTCGCTTCGAATTTCTGGCGGGAGACGTCCGTACACGACGGCACAACGGAAAGGAGTCTTTTTCTCGATCTCACGCTTTAATTTGAAGATGTTGCCCCGGGAAAAAGTAACGATACAGTCCCCTTTCTGCACTTTACTCCAATCTCCATTGAGGGTCTCCTCTTGCACATACAAAGGTGAAAGTCGCTCGTATCGCTGAACGACGAGTTCATCACCAGTCTCCTTCAACAGAGCCTGAATAACAGGCACAGCTGTCTCCTCACCACAAAGATGTATTTCTTTCGCACAAACACCCAACACCGCCGTCGTCCATGCGTTTCCACGTTCAGAATCGCCTATCATTTGAATTTCGTCAATGACGGCAACATCGTAGTGTCTGACCGTATCCAGCATCTCTACGGTGCAAGCTGAAAGCGGGGCTGAGTCTTCGACAATTCTGTGTTCCTCCCCTGTGTGCATGTTGCACGCCCTCGCGTACTTCAAATTTTCCTGCTTGTGAGCTACAGCCACATCAAGCGCCGAGTCAGTGTCATCCGTTATCACATTCTCTTCCTCCTCGATCCCAGCTGGTATAATCTGGCCACGATTCAGACGCTCCCATATTTCGTGGGCGAGTAACCGTAACGGTCCGGCGTATACACCCGTATTCGCAGCAGCAAGTGCTCTCAACGCATTGTGGGTCTTCCCACTGTTCGTCGGTCCAACGTGCATGATAAATTTGCGGTGCAATTTTCTGGCGGTGGTAAATTCTTCGGCGGGAAAAGAGAGATCGGCTGCATCGACGAGAGCCTGAATTCTGTAGACTGTGTCTGTTGAAAGGCCCGCGGACTGAAGCCGCTGAACTTGTTCAGGCTGGGAAGCCCAGCAGAAAAGGATGGTGGTGTAGAGAACGTCAATGTGGTGTAATCGGTCCTCGTCGTCGACCTGTGCGAAACGACTGAGAACGTATTTGTGGTGCTCCTCGCGAGTCGAAAGTTCGCCTGACGTTACTGCGCAGACAAAGGCAGTGACCAGAGGTCTAACTTCCTCGGGTGGAATGCCAAAGTCCTGAAGACGTTGAGGGAGCCATTGGAGACTAGACCAGTATTGTACTTGATCCTCAAAGAAGGGGACTATATTGTTTGGATCGACTTTTGGGATACGATAGGGAGGAGTAATGTTTGCATCTGCAAGAAGTGGCCCAGGACTGATTGGTTTCCTGCTGCCTTCATCGCTGCGAGGCCGTGGATTTGGTCTCGGGCTACCACCACTACGGTGTCGTCGAAGTGAAAGGCTTACCAGAGTCGTCCATGACCCCGCTGGAGCTCTAAGTAGTGTGCGCCGGCATTGAGAATAGGATGAGAGCGACAGCAGACGCATGCCGCATACTGTGTCCCTGGTCGATTTCAAAATTTCAGTACATGTTTACATGTGTTTCAAGTCCGCGCCTCCGCCATCATTTTTCCCGTCACCTGGTCGTCGCGGTCGACAACGACGAGGATAGCCTGCCTCCTACAATGGCAGCTCTGCCTTCACAATTAAGGGCGCTCACCCGCCTGCGCTGCGCCATCTTCCAAACATCATATAACCCGACAAATATTAGGACTGGAGCCAAATACCTCCGCGCGCGTCTTCGCGGACCGTCTATGCTCAATTACTACCCACCGGAAATCAACCTCGCACAGTTGGCGCGGAAATATCCTGAACTAGAGCTCGTGGATGAGGATGAGGAGCAAAGGTTGCAGGATATTGAAGACAGGAAGAAGAGAGGGAAGGGTGCGCCGAAGAAGGCGAAGACGAAGGGTGCGTTGATTCTTCTCCTCTGCTTGCGACGTGCTTCTGATTTTTTTCGACTTTATAGCCGACAGCAGAAGAACCCAGAGGAAGCGGTAGTCCGGTTTCCAGTAAAACTACTATATTCATTCACAATCTAATTGCCCCGAGTTTCATTCCAAAACTCCGCGTTCGTCATGATACGGGTTCTAGGTCAACAGACGACAGGATGTGGAGTTTTTTTTATAGAACAATGAGATGATAAGGTTATCAACCCCTTGTATTCGTTCCAATGAGCAGCTTTGTTTTGCTCGACATTATCCACATTAATTCGTGGACGGGGATCGTGACGAAATCGAGCAAACACAAGGCCTCAGCAGAGTCTTGAGGCGACAACTCCTGAAGGCCTGACTGCTCATGTGCCGATTTGGACTCTAATATTATGTGGCAAGACTCTTAGTGCTGGTGTGCTGCGCAAAGATGTCAGTCTTTTTTTGAAAATCAATCAAGATGCCTGAGGCGCGCGTTGTCGAGATTCGTATTATCACAGACTACAAGAGCTGTGGAACTCCACGCCACCTCCTACGCGCGTGCATGGACTGCGCATGCAAGCACCGTTGAGACCGCGGTCCCCTGTAACCCAGATATTTACGCGGACGCTGGTAGCGCGGGGAAGGACGAACAGGACGGATCCAGTAACGCGACGCCCGTCTTACACTTCCCTCTCCACGCTCGGTTGTCCCTATCCTATTAACACCCTGGCTGTGTCTTCCCTCTTTTGAGATGTCGTGGAGCTCTGTATTCAGGTGGTATGAACTTTCATCACGCTATCAACTCCTTATACAGATTGTGAGACAGATTTGCTCTAAGGGTAAAGATACTATCCACTCATGTATTTATTAAAGCTGAATTTCAGCTTCTAAACCTTAGTTGAGGGAGTATCCGTGATTGCAAGTCATTTTTTCCCCTACACACTCTACACTTTATCGTAGCTCTCACGGGGACACAATTTTTATGCATCTTGGGAATTCGTTCATATATAAAGTCAGGAGCAATCCATTCGTCAAGTTGCCCCCAAGTTTCTACGCATTATGGACATAATCATCAAATTCGTACTCTCATTTTCGCTAGCCGTCATATTCGTGATGCGAGGACATTCACTTACTTGTAGCCACCCTCGTCGTTTCAACATTTTGCCGCCTCCTGCCAACTCGATTAGCGAAACAACCGCCCCCTCACGCATAGGCGAATGCGTGAGGGGGCGTTTGCTTCGCAGACCATTTCTCCTCCCAAGCCGTTCTTCGATAACGGCTTTCGCTCGCGCATTTGCGCGAGCTATCGTTCATGCAGGTTTTATCACTGCCGTACATGGAGAAGGGAGTAATCAGCCCGCCATGATCAGCTTGAGTAATTGGATACTCACGACCATTTACCTCATCATCTTGACGACTCCGCTCGCAGGCCCGGAGGAATCTATGACAGTGCCCATCATCACAGACGACGCGGCATTGACTGTAGATCCCCCTGAATTGACTATCAGCGTTGATCTTGAATCTGCCGGGTTGCGGCACTTGCAGCCACCTCAGGCTGCCTATCTTCCCACTTCGACGTCTCGACGCTCTAATGACAACTTCCCAGGCCTGCTACTACCACCGAAGCGCCATCAGACGGCACCTTCTTGAATAAGCAGTCAGAAGGCTGACCTTGTAACGATTCCACCAACACCTCACACAACCTACTCTTACTGAAATCGTCCACTTCAAGCAAGAAGAGAAATATTTTCTATGAAGATGTAACGGAGAGATATGTCAGGTTTCTAGCCTGAGCTTCCGCCTTTTTTTTAAAAAAAAAACTTCTATTGTTACAATCTGACTGGATTCGCCAAGTACCTTCGAGCGCGCAGTTGGGTTCCGCCTGACTAGACTTCACATGCGCCGACATTCCATTCTCTACTCTCTCCATATAGTTTGGACCCAGCAGGCTGGTTCCTTCCATAACGTGATAAAAATATATCTTTCACATGATTAAGTGCGCGAGGTTTTGAACCTGAAGATAGTTTCAGTATTCACGTTACTTCACTGAGAACTTCGCATGAGGATTTACTGCGCCGCAGCGCCAAGAGATGCCGTGTTGCGGCTCCGGGCCGGGAGCGGTAACGCGCTCCGGTGTCGGTAAATCGCGATTCGCGTGTGACGCCTCGTGTTCGTGCAGGGTCATTCTTGCGTCTTTAGTTCCAATTCCAATTCTTACCTATTCTTACCCACTGACAAAAAAACATAAACTGAGCTTTCGTCAGGTACGCTTCGTAAGCCAGCAATTCGGCTCTGACCAAGTACTCGTGTAGTCGTCCTCAGAAGACCTTCCATTTCCAGCTAAGGTGTGTAGGACATACGCCAGAGTATGGTTCACCTGGACCCTTTCACATGTAATCGTGGTTTCCCAGCGTTTATCAAAGAAGAGAGGTTGTCCGTATCGGATCTTCTTTTCTCATTATGTTCAGCTTCTTCTCGACTGCGATCTGTGGAATACACTAGGCCTCGAGGCTTGTGAGGAACGTTGAAACAATTGAACCGTTTGTTGATCAACCTTGACTTCCGAATGCCGCTAAACCGTCGATTTTCTCACGAATATCTTCACTTCTACTACACCTCCATCGACGGTCGACGTACCTGACATTGGTCCTGATGTCAGTCTTGAAATCCAGCAACCAAACCTAATAACCCACTTTCGTAACTCATTTCCACTACCACTTTGGCGCCCATGGGTAGTACGTGCACCTGACCTTGACCTTGAAGGCCAGCGCCACCCAGGGCCCCAAAACACACCGAGACACACTCAATCTGGGGCAATTTAGGTGGTAAGGAATGTGAGGGTCCGGAGGTACCAATATGTAATCAAAAAAGAAAGTAGGAGGAATGTATTGTTTTCAGTGACAGTGTTCTTTTATTCCTCCGGCGGAACATTTGCTGTGTTCAACCCGATACCTAATTACCTTTTCAAGCGAGGCGGTGCATCAACTTGGTTCTCCAACATTTGCTATGGAACGTGTCTTTCCAAACCAACCACGATAAAATACCATTGATATTGGATAAGGACAATGACAGAGTCACGCTTAAGTAGTATAAATGACGATCATTCTGCGATGCAACAGCGGAGGGAGGAGTGGCACTTGTTACTAAGACCTCCGAAATAAACTTCAAATTGTGAAACTGTACAATAGAAACAATTGGACCACGCCAGACTTTACCACGGTGAGGGAAGTGTATGAACTACCGGCTCGACTCCTTCAAGGTAACACCAAGATGAAGCGGTGACAGCAAACGA
This sequence comes from Termitomyces sp. T32_za158, assembly GCA_018857265.1. Classification (NCBI taxonomy): domain Eukaryota; kingdom Fungi; phylum Basidiomycota; class Agaricomycetes; order Agaricales; family Lyophyllaceae; genus Termitomyces; species Termitomyces sp. T32_za158. The sequence goes on along the minus strand of JABAJZ010000019.1, from coordinate 35,213 downwards.
CGAGCGCTTAGATGTCCAGAAAGTTGATATACGCGCTACTTTGGCACAAACTAGCCATAGAGAAATGATAGGCTGCAGCTTGCAATTTGACTTGGGCGCAAAAAGAAAAAACACTGGAGGAAAAAACTTGGTCTTTGGTTGGATCACGTGGGGATCGGTCACCTCAGATGCTGAGGCCAGATCAACTCTACGATGAGTATCCCCGCTCGCACCCCATCGTTTTGGGATACACTGAAAAGAACACCCCATGCCATCTCCGCCCTTGCCGCCCGAGGGACATGCTCTGGCACCAGCACTGTATGCAGACTCATGCGGCCTCGCTCTCTGACAAGTACACATGAATGTGTCTGAAGTCTGCGATCGTGCGATGCAAGGCAGAGAGTAGGAGCAGGGGCCTGAAGCTTCGTATTAAGGCACCTCCACTGAATCCTTTGCCCTGGACATCGTGCTCACGGCGATCTCCTCAGCGCCTATGGCTCTCGCCACAGGGATTCGATCGATTGTTCCCTGTGTGGATGAGCTTCCGCTTCCTTCTCCCCATTGATCAGATATACTTTGTTCTTTTGTCCTGTCTTCAGCGTTAAAGGTTCTTCCACCTCTGAAACAAGTCTAAGATTACCAACGTCAACCACCACATCTTTCTCGTTTACCTAGGCAAATGGATCGTAATTGTGATAAAACGACACCTTGTACCATGATCGGCCCCGTGCCGCAAGAATCCCCCTTGCTCCACGAATGTCTTTTCTTGACCAGAAGGATTACCAAACGTAAAATGCGTTTAGCCGTAACACTCCCCTCGTCTCCTCCTATGATCAGGTGGGTGCATTTTAAGTTTAATATGATGTGCTGGAAGCTACACTAACTATTTTCGTGATATGTTGCTGCGTCCACAGCCAAGGTTTCATATGTGCATTGACCGAGGGCTTCAATCCTACTTAAGGGCCCATCGTCACCTTCCTACCCCCAGTCTCTTACGATGAAGATGTATAGTGCCGCATTTGCTGCCACAATTCTCTTGATTCTCCTTATACTTTTATTGATATGGCGCATCATATACATATCTCTTCACCCCAAGAGACTCTTTATACACCAAACAACGACAGCGATAACTGAATTATTAAACCCTCGTAAACCAAGTATTCACCATCTTTTATTATCGCGGGCTTATCCAAACCCCCTCGACTATATCATTCCAATCTGGGAAACAATGTGGCGTGTAGTCGCTACTCTCGTGGTGTATGCACAAAATTCCCCGAATATGCTTTCCGAGCTTCATAGGTCACCCTCAAGGGCACAATTTCGTCACTTCGATAGTCAACATCCCTCGCCAGAGTGGGTTGTGACCGAAGTCATGCGCCTCCATCCTCCTTCTAAACGTATCGCTCGAGCCTTCCCAATCCATTTATTCCCGACTTTTCTGCCTAACCTTAATCAAATCGCCACGAAGCTTTTTGGGCCACTTTTTCGTCGCGAGAGTGCAGATATCGGGAAAGCCCTCCGATCAGAATGCGTCTGGGGCGTGGATGCGGACGAATTCGAACCATTGCGTTTCCACTCCGACAGGCTGACCCCGGAGCAAGACATGATTAAGTCATTGCCTTTTGGTTGTGGTAGGTTGAAGTGCGTGGCAGCTAGCTGGGCTCCCATGGCAGCAGCTATCATTTCGGCGGCCATCCTTGATCGCCTACAACCAGGATCAGAATTCCAACTGGTGGAAGGGCATTCTATCGGAGGACGAGAGGGATGGGATGGGTGGAGAGTAGTGGTTACACCTAGCTAATCTCGCAATTCAGAATACATGTAGTTGGCACGCTATCTATGTTAAGCCCGGTGCTTACTTCGAAACTTTTATCAGGCGTAAGGCATACAGATTTGTTCAAAATTTACACCACTGGTGGCATTCTATCGGAGGACGAGAAGGCTGAGATGGATGGTTATTGGTAGCTACACCTAGCTCATCTCGCAATTTAGAATCTATGTAGTTGGCACGATATATATGTTATTTCTGGCGCTTACTTAGAGACTTTTATCAGGCATAAGGCATATAGATTTGTGGTTCAAAATTTACATCACAGCATAAATATCTTTGATATGTTTTTTTATCTTTTATGGACACCTGCATACTCATCATCAAATCCTCATATCCATTCAATCCACCGATGCCTGCGATCTCATCGCGGGGCCAGCACCGTAAGCAATATGACCCAACCAATATCGCTCCTGATGAACCTTTAGTGCGCTCATGCGCAGCATACAGGATACCGCTCACCAACGTTCCCCCCCCCTTTATGACCGCACAATTCCGTCTTTTGGTGATTGATATGCCATGAGATGGATTTGTGCAGCCATGGCCCATTTCATTGCCGTGCGAAGACTAGAAGGTAAACTTAATGACAATCAACTTTGAGAATTGTGAAAATTCGACAAACTTGATATGCGCGCTAGTAATGAGCCAGGAAGTCTTCTCCCGCGATTGAGACAGCGAGAACCAGTCACAATCTGTAGATCCTGGCGGGAGTGACGGTGGTGTGAACTTGATCGTCTGCAAGCCGATGCTCAGAAAGCACAGCAAAAAGTGGGGTTCGTGAAGGTCAAAGGAAAAGAAGATATGGACAGCAACGAGGCACGAGGCTGTGTTGCTTCTGGATGCGAATTTTTAGAAACCTTTGATGGTAGCATTTACGCCATTGGCCATTTGATACTTTCTCATGGATTAATATCGGCCGACAGCGCCGCTCAGGAAAGTCCGAGAAAATAACTTACCACATATACTTACCTGAAGCTTTGATTCGTAAGGATTTCTCGAAAGGGCGAGGACAATACTGTAACGAGCCAGAGTTGTGGCAATGGAGTCTTCAAATTAAGGGGCTTGGACTTGGACTTCTACCCACAATAGTTCTTCATGATCTGCGCGCATAAATACTGATAGTCGCATGGAACTTTCCTTATCGTCATAGTATTGATCTCGAAATGACCGTAATCTCTGGATAACATTGATGCAGAATCTGACTTCCGGGTGGTTGAGGAAACTCGTTACGAAAGATGAGCTACCGGGCTTATTGGGAACACTTCATACGGCGTCAGTCAAGGTGTCTGGGAGCATGGATTGATTTTTCGGGGAACGTTTTTTGTGCTCAGTGGTGTTGAAAACGATCTTTATGGAGAAGAGCATTTAGGGGTATGGTTAACACTGGTCAAGTTGAAAGATTTATGAGGTGACGAACACAACACGCACAGACTATCATCATGTGGCGCTGATTTGGAATTATGCAGTTCCACCTTCTCGACAGACTGATGCACTGAATGTTAAATCATTCTGATCACAAAAATAGGTTTGTGTCTTCATGGTTGCTGTTAGTGTAAGTAGTACTGACGATCAAAAGTTGTTACTCTTGTCATTACCGGGCAATCCCACCATCTCTCGAACTGTCCGCATTGTCACTTCGGACCGCTCCCTTGCTTTCTGCGCACCACTCCATGCAATATCATCCAGATACGTTATCTCATGTCGAATCCTCTGAAACTCTGCCCTCGGTCCTCTCAATTTTTCCTCCACAGCATCTGCAACGTCAGCCTTAAGTTGACTATGCCTCTTCCCCTCGTATCTTTCGGCGACACTGTGTACATCTTCTTCTATACATGCCGCGAGGATAGTTAGGAGGTTTGATGTCCCGGGCCGCGCGATAGGGTCGTACGTAATGCCAGCAATGGAGTCCGTGACAGCTGAACGAATTTTAGAATTGATTTGTGCAGCGGTATCAGTAAGAAGAATCCTAGATGGGATGTCAGGGGAGGATTTAGACATCTTGGAGGTCGGGTCGCGTAGGGAGAGTATCCTTTTAGAGGGCGCTATATTACGGGAGGGTATTAGAAGGGAAAAGTGAGATTCGACGGGAAACGTACTACTCATGAGAACAGGAAGAGGGAAAGGAGGGGACGAGGAGGCAAAAGTTCGGTTGAAAATTTCTGCCACGTCTCGACAGAGTTCAAGATGTTGTGTTTGATCCTCTCCTACAGGGACATGAGTGGACCTTGGGTTAGGTTACATGGGCGGTGAGCAAGTACCTAAAATCAGTAAAATGGCTTTACCTATAGACTAAGATGTCGGCCGCTTGCAAGACAGGATAGGTAAAGAGGCCCGTGTTCAACCCAGACTCATCAACCTCAGATTCGTCATTCGCGTTCCGTGACGCTGCTAAACGAGCCTGTTATGGACATGAGAAGATACCTTGAGTCATTTCATCTCCACGAACCTTCCACGTGGTCATTCGTCGTAGTCTGCCCACAGGTGTGATACAATTTAAAATCCATGCAAGTTCAGTATGTGCTGGATTCTGGCAAGCAAATGAGACCAACAGCAAGGCAAGACTCAGTAATACTTACATGATCTTGATAAAACATTATTGAACGCTTAGGGTCAAGACCAATAGCCAACAGAGTCGCAAGCAAATCCCTTCTCGAGACGGCAAGTGCATGAGGGTCTTGTGGAAGAGTCAAAGCATGCCATCCTACTATCGAAAACAAAAGTTCGTCTTCGGGTGCAGCTGCATTTTGTAACTGAACCCAGTTTGAAAGAGCTCCCAGGTAATTGCCTAGCTGGCTATCTCTTAGTCTGAATATTTCGATTTGGGTCGCGTCTGCTCACATGAGGGATGCCAGTAGGTTGAATTCCAGAGAAAACTACGCGTCCTTGAGTTTGCGGAAGCGTAGAGAAGCTGTATGCTCGGCGTACTGTCCTCGAGAGGTGCTCGAGATGCCGGGGTAAGTAACGCGTTGAAAAGAACATCGAAAATGTGCACAGCCACTGCACTAACCCCATTCAAAAATTGGACCCGTAATCTGTGATTATTTTTGACTTATTCATCCAGGCCGCCCTTGGGACTCTCTGCAGTATCATGGACTCCATGGTCGTCGACGACCCCGCAGATTTCTTGCCGGGTGCTGGTTTTGACTTCGAGGATGTTACGGACGTCTTCCGTGACGCGGCAGCTGGTAAGTGCCAATCTGTATTGTGTCGAATAATTCAGCTCAAGAGCCTCGCTATACTCAGTAATGGAGCCTGGATCATTTATCTTTATGGATGACCTCACTCTGTACGATGCAATGGGTGCGTTCCAGGTGAGCTGAAGAAGGTCTAGGTACCACGCGGAACTAAAAACCAGAAGATCGGTGAACCGCGTCTGGACAGCGGATTGATTTTGGAGAATCAGCCGACATCCCTGTTCGACCCAAACGCGCCCTTGTTGCCTCAGGAATTGTGTTGGATCATAGACAGAGCATTCGCTTATGAGGTGGGTTCATCCTTTCCTTAGGTGGAGTATAATTCAACAAGGTCCATATTCAGATGGCGTGGCACAACGGAAATCCACTGTCTCATTCTGTCTTTACACTTCTCTACGTACATGCGCTGGCTGGAATAGATCCCGAATTTGTCGATCCACACGCCCTGACAAGTTTCGGTCCATCACGTCCTCCAGAGCTTGTCTACTATCTCCTGAGATCATGGGTCATGGGGCTTCTAAAATGTTGCGATCTTTCCTGGCGGGAACTATCAAAAGGATGTGTCCAAGAGGTTGGTAACATCCACTGTGTGCCTTCCAAGCGCCTGACGATCCGAAATTCTGTAGATGGAGGACTGGCAGGGGGAAAAGTGCGATGTTTCCCTTTTAGAAGGAACCCCGGTCAATTTTGTTGCATCAAAACTAAAAGAAGCGACTTTCTGGCTGCAGAAGGCGACTCATAGTAGGTACTCTGTACTCTTCCAGCATTTAATGATTTAACGCTGCTGATAGTTCCTGTCCTATGGCGTAATGCTCTCCAAGCTAGAATGTCACTACGAACGGTGACTCCATGAGGTCTTATTTCCATGCCGAACCTTCGTTCATATAAATCTGTCAGACTATCCTGCAGCTTATGCAAGTTGATGTCTTCTCCAAACCGTCGGATCAACAAAATCTAATCGATAGTGCTCGTGAACAACTGATGCTCATCCGCTCTCATCTTTCGCCTCAACCCGAGGCCTCCTCGCCGGCCCTTCATGCCTTCGATCCTTCTATTGCGAGGCTGCTCAAGACTAATGTACCGCTTCGCGTGCTTTCCATTCCCCCTCCTGAAGAAACGTGGAAAGCTATAGATAGCCTTTTGGACGGGTGGCAAGAGGCTTGTTTTCTTGCTCAAGCACATTGCTTATCGACTTGGGAGGTCAGAACATTCATTGAAGTTCTTCAACGAGGGGCTCACTGTAGCAACTCAAGGTTGTTGGAAATCTTCGCGTATGGCTACCAAACCCACCATTGCGAATACCATACCTGCGCTCATATATGCAGGTCGGCCCTCAGCTCTCGTTCAAGGTAGATGTTGACATCTTATTAGTCCGCCTTTTACGACGGCCTTATGATACTAAACAAATTCAACTTCTCCTGGATGGTGGACCGCTTCTTCTTCGAAACTCTTGGTGTCTCGTATACAGACATCGTCAAATCTGTCGCACCTCTTTGGACTCTTCAATTTTCCTCCGCAGAAAATCTTCTGTACAAGGCACGTCTCATCTGCCTTATGAATGTATGTTTGTCGAACTCAATAATATCCCCTACTTCCTTTCTTTATATATTGTTCTTGTCTTCGTGTGATCTGCTGTCCGTTGTTTTGCTTTAACTTCATAGCTAATCATTCCGCATATCAAAGGACAATGGCTCAATCCTCCGCGGCGGAGACGGCACCTTGTCAATTCGTTGCTGAATTGGCATAAAGTGTATGACACATTGACAGAAATAACGACATCACTTGAGGACACTGTAAGTCTTCTGCCGAAGTTGTGTATGAGGAGACTGACATCGATCATAGCCTCTTCCTGAACACAACATCGTTATGCATCTTCCTAAGGTTCCTCTACTATGGAGATTATCTACCATCCGAGAAATCGTATTCTCTGGATTTCAGCTCGAATTGTTTTCCCTGGAAGAGCGACCTTTTGCCTATTATTATGTATCACAGGTAATTGAGGACCATTTATCCTGCTTGGACGACTTGATTCCAGCAGTAGCGGAAGGTGTATCTGATTCTTTCTCGTGTTCGCTTCTTCCCTGACATAGATTAGATTCCTCTGCACACCGAGAGTTGAAATTCCAACACAATCTGTTGACTGCCCTTCAACTCATGTCCGTCGCTACGTTTGTCGTATGTCTCTGGTAACCAATCGAATATTTTCGTTTCCTAACTTGTTCATAGTCATGCATGGCAACATTGAGCTTCGACTCAAACCGGATGCGACCAGCCTTTTTTCGACGCTACAAGTGGGCCTTTCAACCGGAATATGACAACATTCATACGCCGACAGTGGGGCATCCGGAATTATATCGTCTACTGCCACTGTGCGCAGACGTTTACCTCGTACGTTTGCATGATCATTCCTTGAAAGCACATTGATCTTTGTCATAGGACGATTCGTTCTCTCCATCCGCCGCAATAAGAATGGCAAGAGATATCCTGATGAACTTGGTGTCTGCAGGCTCTTCAGGGGGCTGGAGTAGCCTCTGGGCCCCCGATCGATTGGAGGTTCGTACCCTCATCGTCTATCCAGCTGATTGCGACAGTTTATGTCTATAAAAACACAGTTTATAAAAGGCTTGGTTGGTGCTTGTGACAGACTGGACTGTCTCCCGTCAAATGTCAGAGATCTCGACAGCTTTGATGTGAAAGCTTTGAAGTGGGACATTCAGGTTCATCCGTGGTTCCCATTCATTGAAAATCGGGCTATACCGTGATGCTGCTTGTCTTTCTCTTGATTTTTCATGTATTGGTTTCTTAAATAGATTTAGAGAACTTTTAATGTGTATATCCGAATACATTGTTTCGTATATGTAGGTCTTATTTGTGGGATAGGCGTATCCGGCCTTATCGAAGTTCCAGATGATAGGGTTCTCAATGTGAGAGGCAAGTCGCGGAGAAAAACTCATACAGAGCGGCGAACATCAGGTTAGTCATGGAGGCTGACAAGCAACGGACACTATATATATCTGTAACATTATGAGAGTCCTTTGAAATCCGATCCTTCCCTCAGTGTCACCCGCGCTCTATACCACCTCTACCCCGGGGATGCTCTTCGCATTAGATGCGGTTGGAGTCTTACCTCAGGTTTACGCATAGTACTTATTAAGCCGGCTGTCCAAGAAAATTCTCCCACGATGGTCTATACCATCACGTAGACTTGCCTCTGTTTTGCAAGTTGCAAGTCCGCCTGCCCATTGTCAAAATTGATCTTTTCAGAAAACAATGCCGAATCGCGGCAAGACTCGGGCTTTGCAAGCTAAATCTCGAGAGGAAGCCAATAACCAGACCTCATCTCGTTATGGTTTGAATGCGCCACCCCCGCAGTCAACCCACGCTGCTCTCGTAGATATTGAACTGCAGCGACAGAAAAAACGAGCTGCTCGCGCTGCGGAAAGGAAAGCTAAGTCCGAAACCTTAAAAAACACTGTCAGCCCCTTCGTACTGCTCGTAGCTTCGATGGCACTAATGTTTGTTAGGGCAACAATTTGTTTCAAGGTGGAGACTATGAAGCAGCCATTGACGTTTATCAGGAGGCTATTGGAGAATACAAGGCTACTGCCATATTGTTTTCCAATCTGGCTGCGGCGTACCTGAAACTCGAACAGTGCGTTTCTGCATTGCTTGTGTCTACATTACTCGAAGTTCACAAATCGCAGATACGGTGATGCTGAAGATGCAGCAACGGAAGCCCTCGTGCTGGACCCCAAAATGATCAAGGCCCGTTATCGTCGTGGCGTTGCCCGCAAAGAAAGCGGTCACTTCAGCGCAGCTTTAATAGGTACGCTCCCTATTTGGTAGTCCACGATAGAGGTTAATCGCACTTTTTTATCAAGATTTTCAAACTGTATTGGAACAAGATTCTACGCGTACTGAAGCTCACAACCAAATGACGGAAACTGAATATCTCTATGACAAGTTCGGGGACGAATACTTGGATGATGACAGTACTGGCGGGTTAGGCTACGGTTGGCCCTACCATGACGATGAACCAGGCTATGTGTCAGATACTGAATCCGACTCTAGTGATTGTCATCATGTCGGAAACGGTGTCCCGTGTCGTTTTTACAACCATGGAGGCTGCTTGCGCAAGGACACCTGTCGCTACTCGCATGCACCTGACGATCTAAGCGAACGAGACAAACTGTACGCAGCTTTCCTCATGTCATCTTTTTCTTTAAAAACATCTTTAGGGGTCGGAATGTATGCCTTTATTCTCTGTTAGACTCCTGCAAATTCGGCCAGGCAAAATGCGTGTATTCACATGACAGAACTTTCCTTCCTCATGGATGGTGGAGCCATCCAGAATACGTGGTTCTGATAAAGGAAAGGCTCGACAGGCATGAGTTCGAGGATCAAGATTCGATTGTAGACCTCTTCAGATTCTACAATAGACTTCACGCAGCGGCAGCGGCCGAGAGCAAAAGTCCATCCTCATCAAATAAATCAGCAGCCTCCACTGGAATTCGTTTTGTCCTTGTGCTGGCTTTAGACGGCGATCTAGAAGAAGCGTATAAATTACCTACTATTGCTGCATTGCAGACCGAGATAACGGTCAAAAAAGCCTTGAATGTGAGCGAGGCAATCACACACCTCGCGTCATCCGATCTCCAAGCAGTCTTCGTGGCCGACGCCGCTATCGTTGACCACTCCAACTCCCAAGTATTAAAGAATTTAGTCGAATTCGCTCGTGGTGGAGGATCTGTCGTCATGGGAGGCTCGTTCAGCTCTTTCGTCCGTTTCCCTGACTTCGCAACTTTCTTCTCGAGGTCCTGGGGACTCAACTGGAAAAGTGGCTCCTACCATCGCGCGACATTCAAGCTCAACAAGTCTCACAGCCTCGCCAAATCAGAATCTTCTTTGCTTGAGTCATATAGCATGAAGGCACTGCATGTGCAGGGTGCCGCATCCGATGCTATTGTGTACAAGGAAGAAGGTGGAGTCAATACAACAGAGTCGCCTGCCGTGCAGGTTCCCTTTGGAAAAGGACATATAGGCTATATTGGTGATGTAAACTGGGAAAACGGTTCAATCACTGTTCTTCTTGCGATGCTTCACCTATCTGCAGCCAAGGGATCTGGCTCTGTACCTCCGTCAACGGCACCGTCAACGGGCGTCGCAAAAACCTTGCCATCTGGAGGAACGTCAGTGACTCCTGCTAGTTGTTCTAAACGAATCGAGACTTCAGACGAAAAGGAAAAGGAAGGCGACAAAGAGCACAACGAGACATTTTTGAAGACTAAGTTCGTTCTCATCCTGGCTATCGATGACGATATTACAGATTCGTACAAGCAACCAACGATCAATCTCATTAAGGTTAAATCTCCTGTCAAGATCGCATACAATCAAACCGAAGCTCTAAGGCTCCTCTCTTCGGATGCCATCACTGGTGTCTTTGTCGCAGATGCAGGAATTACAATTCGTAAAAACGCAAAAACACTGACGAAGCTCGTGGAGTACACGAAAGCTGGTGGAACAGTCGTCATAGGCGGAGCCTTCAGTAATAATGTCAGCCTCGATTATATGGGCACATTCTTCCTCAAATCATGGGGTGTACCATGGAAAGACGGCTCCTATCATCGCACGACATTCTCCCTTAACCCAGCACATGAACTCGCCAAGTCCAACCCGCTTTTGGCTCAGTCCTACAGCATGAAAGCCCTCCACGTGAAGGATATATCTCCTGACGTTGTGGTATATCAGCCTACGGAGGGGTCCCGCCTTGAAAGCATGGTGTTCTCTCCGAGTCCAATCACCAATTTGAACGAGTCCCCGGCCGTGAGGACCCGTGTGGGGAAAGGATATCTGGGTTATATTGGCGATGTGAACTGGGAAGATGGTTCAGCGAAATTGTTGCTGGCGATGATGGGATTGTTGGGACCGCAGGGTCATTCACAAGAACATCCGAAAGCGGGCCCGTCCAAGGCTAAAGTATCGACTCCTGTTCCGTCGCCTGCTCCGAAAACAAGTCCTGTACCACAAGCGGCGCCTCCACATGAAGCTCCCGCACCGGTCCCGACAACATCAACCGCATCGCGCGAGGAAGCTTTAGCTCCATATGTATCCACGACTGCGGCTGATGATGAGGGCGAGTTAAGGCGTCTACCTGTTGGGCCGACACGCAGGCCTTTTCTGATGATCTTATCATTTGGAAACGAGGAGTTCTTCTCTGGTGTGCAAGGCAACCTCCTTCAGCTGCTTCGGAGCAAACTTGAAGTACTCCACGGCCTCTCAAACGAACGTGTCCTCGAGCTTCTGGGCTCACAAGATCTCGTCGGCATTCTAGTCACCGATGCCGCGATTGTCGAAACCGAAAACGCATACATTCTGTCACGGCTCGTCGCCTTCACGAAAGCCGGTGGCACTGTCGTTCTGGGTGGTTCATTCAGCGCACATGTCAAGTTCAATCAACTCGGGACGTTCTTCCAAGATTCTTGGGGACTGCCTTGGCAGAGTGGTGATTACACCGGGCTCGAAATTACTGTCAACAAAAAACATGAGCTCGCTCAGTTACCCTTGTTACCCGCTGCGTTTACGATGAAAGCCCTTTTTGTTTCCGGGGTGACGCCGCAAACAGCGCTCTATGTCCCAGCGAGAGCACATGCCGCTAAAAACCCGCCACAATCGCCTGTTGCTTTCGCGCGCGTTGGGAATGGGCGGTTGGGGTATATTGGTGATGTCGGATTGCAGGATGAGCACTCAAAAATTGTTTTGACGATGTTCAAATTGTCGCAGTGAAGAAATTGATTCTTCGTTATTGTAAATCCCCCGCACTTCAGGTATGTGGGCTAGGACAATCTTAATGGAATAAACTAATGGTTACATTTCTAATAATACAGTGGTGCCACTCATACATATGCATATTTTCTTAGGTATAATGTCCATAATTTGCAGATACACAGGTCTCTCTTGGAGACCTAGAGAAGACAACGTGCGGGTGAAGTTCGATGGAAGAGTAGCGATTGGACATTTGCCTCCCAAAAATCTTCTGAACTCAATTGCTCGTCGTCACCAAAACGACTTTTTTCTTAATCATAGGCGGTCTGCCTCGACTTTCCTTCTCCTTTATATCAATTAAAATTCAAATGAGTGTCTAGTACCATAGCAAAGTATAAATCTTACCTCTTCTTGCGGCTCCAAAACTTGGAGCGAATCATCTGGATGTGAGTCCTGTACTGCAATTTTCGTGCATTGTTTGGCGAGGATGCGGAGCTTCTTCTTTAGAACGTGTCGCTGGAAAGAAATGTCAGTTTTTGTTCAAAGATAAGATGTGAATACAGCCAGCTCGCACATCGTTGTTTGCCTCTTTGAGAGTTATCTCCAATCTCGCGATCTCTTCTTTCTGTTTCTTGAGAGCATGGTCGAACTTCTCGTGTAACTTGTTCAGCCTCGCGATTTCATCCACACCACGCTGTAAATGTCTCTTTGCTTTCTCCTTTGATACCAGCGCAGTGTTCCGAGCATCCCTCGCCTCCTGGAGTTCACCCTCCAGATGGGTACACCTCGCATACAACTCATCTGACTCTTTTCGTGAACGTTTCACCGCTTTCAATTCTTCTTTTATAGCAGCCTTTTCAGCCTTCTCGCGTTCAAGTTCCTCTGTGACAGGGGTTAGAACGGTTTCTACTCTAGTCACTGCATCTAACAAAGCTCTCTGCAATGCCATTATCGTCCCGATAAATGCGCACTGAGAATATGAACTTGCCAGAGTAGTTTTGTCTGCCGCATGGGCCTCGATTTTCACCTTTTTCGCAGCTCTCCGAAGGCTTGTGGAAGGGCATTTGGAATCTATTCGGTTGAGACCATCGATGACACTGGATGGCTTTGACACTGAAGGTTCTGCGAATGATATGTAGATTTGGCGCGGTGGTACGAAGGGTGATATTGGACATCGACAAAGTGCACATTCTTTTGTTGTAAAATTCATGGCATCGACGCATTCAGCACAAAAACCATGGCCTTTACCCCATAAAGTCAGGTTTTGATACGTCGCGAGAGTCATGTTATGTGTCATGAATGCTCACCACAACCCATCAAGAACCGAAACTCGTCAAGAACCAAGTCTTGGAAGCAGATAGTGCAATGTATCAGCATGCTCGTTGCAGAAGAGTGCTTAGAAGGGCTCATAGAGGTTGAATAAAAGTACGGCCAGTGTGTTATGAGAGTTGTGCAACGCGTCAATCTCGCCGCGACCACGTGTCTTACGTTCAGACCACCCTTCTCTCAGTCTGACTGAAGCTTATTGTCACACCACAAAGGCAAGGAGTGTTTTACCTCTTTTCTTCTTTGTTCCGATGGTCAAGACGGAGATTTTAAACTCGCCTAATTCTTTGAATGCCTTCTGGTATCAAGTCAGTCGACTAACCAATGTCGGCGCAGAAAACATGTACTACCATTCTTAAGCGCTTAAGCGCTTGAACCCCATATGTGGCCTCCTCTTTTGTGTCACTGTGCAACTCTAATCATTGCTAACATGAGGAACATTAACGTTACATCTGTCAACTACATGGAACTTCTGCCGGATATCCAACATAAGTACCATCATTGGGCAAGGGTCCTCCGAGCCGTTATCGATCTATGATGCTGCACTTCCCTACCCGATGAAGAGATACTTCATGAAGAAATTATCAACCACTGCTAACTTTGATACTTCAGATCTCAGGCTGAATCTTTTCTTCACAGGATACAAGTCCCGTTGATATTCTTTGCATCAGGTCACATACTCGTAAAACCTAATCGTACGAAGTCGATCGTGGACATGAATGCAACCGCGTTTCTTTTGTTTTGTTTTCAAAGGAGCTTATGCAAAACCTGTTGATGGACCACGATTCCCCGCGTGTGCTCTGCCTTCTCTGCCCTACTCTGTCCGATTCAAGCAGATACTACCCGACCACATGGATCCCATGGATCCAAGTGCTGAATTCGCCCTTCCTAATGACTACTTATCGACCTTAAACACGCCTTTGCGTTCGGGGACGGGAAGGAGACTGTATTCCACGTCCTTGATCTCGAGCCTGCGTAAACGTCGCATCAGGGAATATCAACACGAAACCATCATGAATACCAGTCACCTATGAAACGCGGCGATGATCGCGTCTTCGCGTAGGACGCAAATTCTTATCAAAGGGCCCTCAACCTTGATCAAGGAACCGTACGTTTGATACGCCCTTCAAGAATTCGCAGGTAAGAGCAAGGGGACAGATCATATACGGTCATACATTTGTTGACATATGGTCGATATACTTAGGTCGATTCTTGACGTATAAGTTCCAGGACATCTCCCCCCTATTGCACAATCAAGGTAAGTTCAATCGTATAATCACAATCTGCTTTCGACATTAATTTCATGTGCAACGCTCCGTGTTTACAGAGTACATGCGGTCGCTTTTTCCATCGTTATGTGTCGTTTTGGCGAGCCTTTCTTCCCTTCCGGGATCTCATGCAAGGCCAGTCGCCTTGAGCCATTCTGTGTGATCTCAGCGCGGGCCAGCTGTGCCAGCTCATCCTCAGGCTCTTGCTCGAGACGGTGGGGGTCCCGCACACTCAGCGTATGGATTCTTCCCTCCGGGCTTCGTGCCCCACCGCCTTCGACCAACCGTCAGCCAAAGGCGGATCAGGCCAGGTAGTCGATCCCGCACACTCAGCACATGGGCTCTTCCGGGCTTCGTGCCCAATTCTCACCCATCTTTGAACTCTCATCAGTCGACAGCTCAACGGCAACGTCCCGGCAATAGCGCTGCACATAGATCCCAGCCTCCTGCGTCGGACCCAAGACACCTATCCATTCGCATCATACCAAAGCCCCTACACGCGTCGCCCAGCGATACCCGTTAGTGGTCCGGTGATACCAGACGAGTTGGACCACTATCCGTAAGTGCTCCCCCATCCTGCTGGAAATGGCGCCGCGCGAGCCCAACACCCAGGCCAGGCAGCTGATCACGCACCTGCGGCACATGGAGCCTTCCCTCCGGGCTTCGTGCCCCACCCGCCTTCTACCAACCGTCAGCCAATAGCAAAACATCCAGGCCAGGTATCTGATCACGCACACTCGGCACATGGACTCTTCCCTCCAGGCTTCGTGCCCAATTCTCATCCATCTTCGAATCCAACAGCTCAAATCCCGGCTTTGCCTCTCATCCAGACAACAGCGCCGCACATAGATCCCAGCCCCCTTCGTGGAATCCAAACCACGGGAACCATGACCCCCCAAGACACCCACCTGCGTTCACATCATACCAAAGCCCCTACACGCGTCGACCCGCGACACCCGTTATTGATCCCGTGATACCATTTGAGCTAGACCACTAAGTATCCGTACGTACTCCCCCGTCCTGCTGGGCATGGCGCCGCGCGCGGATCTTACTGGCCTGGTGCGAATGATGGATGGACATGGCTATGCGAGTAATGGAAATCCGTACGCGGGACATGGTCCTCGCGCGCCTCGATGGCATGCTCCCATACCGCGCCTGTGATTCCGCCGGTGGTGCCGGGAGAGTGGGATGAGGACTCTTATTCGAGAGCTTCTATGTATGATAGCTTTTCTATGTACCTAGAGTTTGATTGTGTCAATACTCCCTCAATGATTAGATTGGAATGTGGTCACGAGGCACCATGATCAAAATTTATGTCACCACTCAAATTCATCAAACTTATATCTCAGTAATGCCATCTTCGTCTTCGTCGTCCTCCGACCGCGAGCCCACACCTCCGCCCACGAAAGCCAAAGACAAAACCAAAGGCAAGAAAAAAACGACCGCCGTACCCAGCGACGGAACAGGCAAAAACGAGGGTCCAGCGCCGAACTGGGAGTACACACCACCAGACGGCGTCGCCCTCCTGCACGACGCGGCCGACGCGGGCGAGTTCGACTGGGACGCCGTCGCGAACGATAAAGACGCTGAGATATGGCTGATACGTGTTCCCGAAAGCGTGCGTTTTCCATACTCTACTTCTGCTATGAGACTGCGTCGAGCGAGATGTGTGCGTATGTGTAGATTAAGCCCAAGTATTTGGAGAATACGACGCTGGGAGGACTCAGGTCCGCCAAGCAGAGCGCACGCGTCGGCACGCTGGATCGTAAACACGCAACGTTCGATATATGGTCTGTCGGCGAGGACGGGGGCTGGGACGGGGGCGAGCAGGACGTCTCCATCGGCGGCGAAGAAATAAAATCACTCTCATGCCTCCTCCCCCGGAAAAGCAAAAACGGGACACTCTTCCCCGGTACGTCAAGTCTCCCCTCCTCCCTTCCATTCTCTTCCGCTGTCCGTCTGACGACGCGCCTGCAGCACCACGACCAATCGCACGACACCTCGTCGTGTCCGCCCAACCCGCCGCACCCGCCTCGCCGGCGCCCGTACGCCCATACGCCCGCCCCCCGCGCGAGAGCTACCCGAAAGAAGTGCTCACGCACTCGTTTAAGCCGTATGGGTCGCTCAGCGGCGACGTGCACGGGGGCGTGCAGGGAAAGACGAAGCGGGCAAAGGGGGCGTCGCCGAAGAAGAAAAAGGCGGCGCAGGGAGATGAGGATGGGATGGACGTCGATGCCGATGCCGATGTGCCCCCGCCGGCACCGGCGCCGCCCACGCCGTCGCCGACAAAAGCGAAAGCGAAACGCGCGGCTGGGGAGACGGCGAAAGGCAAGAAGCGCAAAAGCGAGAGTGTAGTTGCGCCGGAGAAGAGGCCGAAAAAGGTCAAGACGTCGTGATGCGGTGTGGATTCCAAGCGTCGATGTTTGACAGACGACAGAGAGGCAGAGACAGAAAGCACATTGTATGTATGTATGTATGTAGTCGTACACGTACACACAAGAAATAGCACAGAGCAGGTCGGGTGGCGTAATCGCACGAATGAATAAAGTAGTTGAACGAAAAGAAAACGAAAAGAAACGAAAAGACGAAGAAGGGGAACGGGAGTAGCAACTATCCTACATCCATCGCATCGTCTCCCCGCGCCTTGCCTTTCCCCTTCCCCTCCCCCTCCCCCTCCTCATCCCCCGCATCCCTCTCCCCGCCCACACCCACACCCACATCCCCCTCCGCACCCCATCCAACCCCCACCACCCCCCTCACCTCCTCCTCAACCCCACAAAACACACTCCGCGCCGGAAACCCCCATATCCGCCCGGGCTGTTCACGCTGCTTCGCCTCAAACACCGCACCGACGGTGTCCACCCACTGCCGGCGCGTATCCACGAGCTGCACCAGCTGCTCGCTCACGCGCAGGTTCATCTCGTCGTCCACGTTGAACCCCAGTGCCGCGGGACACGGGCCGGGGATCGGCCCCGCGCCTGCGCCTGTGCCGTTCGCTTCCCCCCCACCCGCACCGGACGTGGTAGAGGCAAATACAGAGGCAGAGGCGGAGGCGGAGGCGGATGCAGAGGCAGTGGCAGAGGCGGAGGAGGCAGAGGCAGAGGCAGAGGCAGGGGCGGGGTCCGAGTTTTTCTGCTTCTTCTTCTTGAGGACTTTGGGCGTGTCTTTGCGCTGTAGCTTGGTGTAGAGGTTCGATATGTTCTTGTCGAGCGAGTCGCGCAGGTCGATGTATTCTTGGTACCCGAGGCGGTCGCGCGCGATGCTGACGAGGCGCGAGCGGCGGGCTTTGTTCGTCGCGACGACGCGACGGAGTTCGCGTTGGGCGTGCCGTAGTGCGGTGGCGATGGGGTCGTCGACTTTGTCTGCGTATTCGGGCTGTGCAACGCAACGCAACGCTCGTTTCAATCCCGTATCGCGGATAAAAAGGAAACCACACGCCACTCACCACGCCGTCCAAAAGCCCATGATACCGCATCGTATCACGTATCCGCACCTCGAGCTCCGTGACGTTAAGCCGCTCCTTGCGCGCAGCAGCGGCCCCGCTCCCACCGGGTCGCCCCTCCATCGCGTCTTCCGCGGCTTTGACGCCGCGCCACCCCGAGTCCGCGATGGGCAGCAACGCGCTGATCACGCGCTCGGTCAGCGGACCGTGCCCGTGGTCCTCCGCGCACAGGTGGGCCTCGCTCAGCGTCGACGGGTCCCACTTGGCCAGGGGCGCCGCGAACGTGCGGGTGTCCCCCGTGCCGCCGGGGTCCTTGTCCTTGTCCTTATCCTTGTCCTTGTCCTTGTCCTTGTCCTTGCCGGGGGGCGGGCGCCCGGCGTCCTGGTCCTCCCACACCTCGAGGTAATGCCGCCCGAGGCGGGGGAGGACGTACGGCTCGACCTCGTCGGCGGTGTGCTCGAGGAACCCGACGTCCTCCTCGCGGATGTTGCGGATCCACGGCTCGATGCTCGTGTAGAACGTCGTGACCGTGACCTGCGACGGGACTTTGCTCTTGCTGAAGTCGTCCGTGACCTCGGTGGGCTTGCTGGGCCCTGGTGTCGGCGCCGCGGGGATCGCGGGACGGGGGAGGAGGAGGGGGTGTGGTGCGGGGAGTGTAAAGTCGGGCCCGGGCCCGGTCTGTGTGGGGTGAGTGTGGATAGGTGGAGGTTAGGAGGAGAAGAGACCTTGGGTACGGGTTGAGAGGAGGATGTGGTGGATTTCTGGGCCTTGGTGGGGGGAGGCGGAGGGGGCTGGACGTGGATTGCGACGGGTGGCGTATGTTTGCGCCGCGGGGGATCTGTGTGGCGTAAGCAGGGTCGGTGGGGTGATAAACCGGACTTGCCTCGTTCAGAATCGCTGTGTTCGGGATGTGGTTTCCGCTTCTTGGGCCTGTGCTTTGGATCGTCTGCGGTCCTATTCGACGAGTTGGAAAAAATAAAGCACGGTGAGAGTAGGACTGACGATCTACGAGGGTCGACTGAAGACCTCGCCGACGCGGGCTGGGACGACGGACGAGGCTTGTACGACGCAATCAGCTGCCCGTCGTCGACCTCGAGCTTCGGCGTGACTAACGACAATCAGAACTCTGCACACGCAGACAAAACACACGCACACTCTTGTTCCCTCTTGACCCTCTCGACCGCCCTAGCCTTTCCCTTTTCCTTATCCTTCATGCGGCGCATCGACTCCTCGATGGCCCTGAGATCCTCGCCGGCCTTTTTCGAGCGGCGGAGCGTCGCATTGCGGAGGTCCCGCAGCTCGTCGTGCAGGAACTCGAGCTCGCTGGTGGACGGGATGGCGTCGGGCGTCTTCCTGAGCAGCGACGACTGGAACGGGGGCGCGGGCGGGAACGAGTGGAGCTTCGAGGACATTGGTGTGCGTAGCGTGTGTGCCTGCGTCGACGTCGGCGGCGGCGGTGTGCAGGGCCGCCTGCGGTGAGGATGGGGACGCTGGGGACGCAGGCGGCAGCGGCGGCGGCGGCAACGGCGGCGACTTGGCCTGTGCGCTGACGATGGTGAGCGCGACGATGGAGGTTGGTTTCGCACGGTATTATTTATTGCGTGGAAAATATTAGTAAATAAACTCTTTGTCGTTGACCATGCCCGTCGAGTCTTTGGAGAATGAGAGTCTGCTTGTCGACGGTATTGAGATGATTGGGCTCAGCGACGTCGAGGAGAAGCCGCCACCGGGGTCTGCGCTGCCGAGCGTCGACCACCGCGACAGTGACAGTGACAGTGATAACGACGACGACGACGACAGTCAGGCTCTCTTGTACAGACGCAGTTCTGGTCCTCGCAGGCTTTTTTCTTGTACATGGCACCTCTGGCCGCAAATACGAGGCATCGTCCTCGAGGTAATGCAGAACACGCTACACGGTGCCGAGCTCACATTTCCCATAGAGCGCACCGACACTCCTGCTGACGACCGTCGGACTCCTGCTAACGGGCAAATTCCTCGACACAGTCTCTGTGCGTCGCGGGCTGTCCACATAATCACGACTGACACTGACGCTGACGCTTTCCCACTAGCACTGGCACGCAATGAAAGAAGTGCACCAGCTCATCATGATCATACCCGTCCTCCTCAACCTCAAAGGCAACCTCGAGATGAACCTCTCCGCGCGCCTCTGCACCGCCGCCAACATCGGCCAGCTCGACGACCCCGTCGTCCGCCGCTCGATGATCAGGGGCAACCTCACGCTGCTCCAAGTCCAAGCCGCAGTCGTCTCCTTCATCGCAGCGTGGATAGCCTACCTCCTCGGTATAATCCTACCACGCTCGACACCCGCACCCGTGCTCCAAGCCACAATAAACAACACACTGACGTCCACGGACACCCTCGCACGGCAGTCAATAGCGATACCGCCAGACAGCTTCATCATCGAAAAGCCAGTACGCCGTTCCATGCTCTAGGCCCAATCTCACCGCGTCTCTAGACTCGCAATGGTCGCCTCCACAGGCATGACCGCCGCGTCCCTCTCCAGCGCCCTCCTCGGCTCCTTCATGTGCACACTCATCGTCATATGCCGGTCGTACGGCCGCGACCCAGGTACACACTCTCCCCCCTCCCCTCCCTCCCTCCCAACACGCTAACCCCCACACAGACAACATCGCGCCCCCCGTCGCCTCCTGCCTCGGCGACCTAATCACCCTCCTCTGGATGAGCGCCGTCTCCGCCACGCTCATCGGCGTAATCCACACCCCCATCCCCTTCATATTCGGCGTCCTCATCATCCTCTTCGCCCTCCTCTGCCTCATCATGACGCTGCGCAACCCGCACGTGCGCCCCCTCCTCTCGCAGGGCTGGCCCCCGCTCCTCGGCGCCATGGTCCTCAGCTGCGGCGCCGGCATCGTGCTCGATACGTTTGCGAGCAGGTACGAGGGGTTCGTCCTCCTCTCCGTCGTCATCAGCGGTGCGTGCCTCTCCTCTCCTCTCCCCTTGTCCCCGCGCCCCCATGCTAACCCGCGCCGCAGACCTCCCAGGAAGCGTCGGCTCAATCCTCATATCGCGCCTCTCGACATCCCTCCACGCCGGCGCCCTCTCCCTCGCGTCGCCCCCCGGCCCCACCCCCGCCCCCGCGAGCGCCGGCGCGAACAGCAACAACAAACACCCGGCAGAACCCAGCACGCGCGTCGTAATGATCACGCTGGCGCTCATCGCGCTCCCAGTCGACATCCTCTTCCTCTGCGTCCTCCGCGCACTCGGCTGGCTCCGCCTCCCATTCACATTCGTCTTCTTCTCCGTCGTCTTCTTCTTCTGCGCCGTGAGCCCCCTTCTCCCCTCTCTCCCCCTCTCCCCTTCTCCCCCTCTTCTCATTCTGATTCTGATTCCGATTCTGATTCTGATTTTTACCCCTCGCGCGCAGGAAATCATATCGCTGTACGTCGCACAGCGCCTGACGGCGTACCTCTGGACGAAAGACTGCGATCCGGATATGTACGCGCTCCCGATCCATTCGGCGTTCATGGACCTCGTGGGACATATTTTACTCGCGATATGCTTCGAGATCGTACAGCTGTTCGTCGATGTGCGCGTCAAGGAGCTTTCATAACGCCTGCACCCGCGCCGCCGCCGCCGCCGCACACGCACGACACCACTAGAACTAAAACTCGACCGAAAGTGAAACTGAAAACGAAACTAAAACCGAAACTGAATCTCAAAACTAAACCCGAAACTGAACGTTGAACCTCAAAACTGAAAAGCACCAGCACCCCAACGCAACGCATCGCATCAAACCGCATCGCATCACATCAGCCTCATCGCTCTACGTAGCTCCAACAGCTAGACATGCTTTCGCGCTTTCGCATCGTATACGCTCGGATGGACACCGCCTCTATCGCCATATCTCTCTATCGCTATTTATCTATCTATCTATGTACATCACCACCACCACCACTGTTACACTACCCTACATACCCGATATCCGATATATATCCCCCCGCATCTCATCTCATGGTTTTCGTTCGCTGTACACACCCTAGTTATTTATCCCACTATTTGATCCGCTGAATACAATCTCAATCTCAATCTCAATCTCAGTCGCAGTCGCAGTGTGGTGCGGTGCGGTGTGGTGCGTCAGGCGTTGTAGGAGATGTAAAAGTCTTTGAACCATACGTATTGGTCTGTGGGCGTCGCCCAGGGCGCGGTGTGGCCCCCGAAGAAGGAGCTGTGGGCGTGGAGGAGGGTAAGAGGGTGGGTGGGAGTCGAAAGGCGAAGGGCGAAAGGCGAAAGTCGAAAGTGAATTTAGAAATGAAAGTTGAAAGTTGAGTTGAAAGTTACAATCGAAAATGAAAGTGAAGGTCAAAAGTCGAGGAATGAAAGTGAAAGGCGAAAGGCGAAAGTGAAAGGCGAAAGTGAAAGGCGAAAGTGAAAGGCGAGAGTGAAAGGCGAAAGTGAAAGTCGAAAGTCGAACGTCGAACGTCGAAAGCCGAAAGTCGAAAGTTTTGAGAAGTGAAAGTCGGAAGTCAAAAGTCGAAAAGCGAAAATGAAAGGCGAAAAGCGAAAGGCGAAAAGCGAAAGTAGAAAGTCGAAAGTAGAATGCGAAATGCGAGATGCGAAAGACGAAAGGCGAAAGTTGAAAGTCGAAAGTGAAAGTCGAAAGTCGAAAGTGAAAGGCGAACGTCGAACGTCGAAAGTTGAAAGGCGAAAGGCGAAAGTGAAAGGCAAAAGTCGAACGTCGAACGTCAAAAGTCGAAAGTCGAACGTCAAAAGTCAAAAGTCAAAAGTCGAGTCGAAAGTCCGAAAATTCAAGTCGCGTCCCAAGTCGCGTCAATCACAAGTCAAGTCGAGCCGAAAGTCGAAAGTCGCGTCGCGTCGCAATCCAAAACCCAACCAAAACCGCAATCCAAACCCAAAAAAGCCCAAAAAATCAAACAAAACAATCAACACCGTGTCACCCAAAACCCACACAGAGTGGTACGCACCTGAAAAACAGCCCCGTGAACCCAACCGCCTCCGCCTCCGCCTGCGCGTCGATGGGCGCTTGTTCCGCGGCGTCTGTGTCTGTGTCTGCATCGGCGTCGGAGCCGTCGTCTTCGGCGTTGGCGTTGGCGTTGGCGTCGAAGCTGGAGCTGGACGTAGGCGTAGGTCCCGGGTCGTTCGTCGCGGTCGCAGACGCCGTGGCCGCAGCCGCAGACGCAGACGCAGGACCCACAGTCCACCCCTGCTGCGCATCATACATCCCGAGCGACGGCACGGGTACCCCTTGATCTTCGCTGTCTTCTATCGCTGCTGCCGGTGTCTCCACCGCAGTCTCCGTGGCAGTAGCCGTTGCAGCAGTCGCAGTAGCCGTCGCAGTCGCCTCGCGCCTCAACAAATCACTCAACAGCGTCCCAATCAACCCCCCTATCCCCCCTCCCCCTCCTTCCTTTCCCCCACCTGTGCCCCCACCCCCTCCTCCCCCTCCCCCTCCTCCCCGCGGCACATCCCGATAAAAAACATCACACCGCTCCACGACCCTCTCCCCATCCACATCCAGCACAAAACACCCATCGCCCCTCCCGGGCGTGTTGAGCACCACAGTCTGCACCACGCGCGTCCAGCGCCCGGTTCCCCACGTGAAGGCGCCGCGACCGATGGAGAGGCCGTATGTTGTGGAGCAGACGGAGCGCGGGGAGGCGCAGAGGGTGGGGGGTTGTTTGGATTTTGGGGCGTACTACGGGGCGCGGGTGAGTGAGTGAGTGAGTGAGTGAGGCAGGGAGGAGAGGGGGGAAGGGAAGGGAAGGGAAGACGACACTCACGAGGTACATCTCCCCCTCCCCACCCGCCCTCCACATCAACCTTGTACTCCAACAATCCCGCGCCTCGTCCCCGCCCGAACACCCCCCGCGCCCACCATAAAGCCCCGGCATCTTCCCGCCCCGCACCCACGCAAAGTCCACAGGGAAGAAGGCGCTGTAGGCGAGGGAGACGTTGTGCGCGCGCGCGAGGTCGAGCGGGGTGGCGTAGAACTGGGCGCCGCCGATGGGGCGGTGGGGTTGGGCGGGGTTGATGCTGCCGGCTGGGTAGTGGAGTTGGAGGGTGGAGGTGGAGGGGGGCCAGTGTGTGGCGAGGGCGCTGGCGAGGGCGTCCGGGGAGTCGGAGGAGGAGTCGGAGTCGGAGTCGGAGGTGGTGGTGGTGGTGGAGGAGGAGGAGGAGGAGGAGGCGGTAGCGTTGGCGTCGATGTGCGCGCTGGAGACGTCAAACGAAGCGATGATATCCGGGATACCTTGTACAATCTCGATGTTGTGCCGTCCCCCCGAAAAGGCGGAGATGTTAAACGCGCTGAGGTCGACCATCCGTTTCGGGTTGCGCCACTTGAATTTTGGCGGCGGCGGCGGCGGGGATGAGGCTGGGAGTGCGATGGTCCATGCGGCGGTGGCAGCGGAGAGGACGGGGGATTCGGTGGGCTGTGCGGTGGGAGATGGAGATGACCAGGGTTGTTCTGGTGAGGGAAACGCGAAGACTGCTTGGGCTGGTGGGACAGCGAGAGATAGGGCTGACATGGGGGGAATGGATAGGAGGTTGGGCTTCGAGGTCTATAGTAAGCACTCGAGGGCTATAGTTAGCGCTGTTAGCCGCATGAAGAGGTCCGAGCTACACGGCCAGATTCTAGCGCGCTTGAGGCGCAAGAGTTCTGAGATGTCTATAGTCAGCACTTGTGGTCCGTTCAGCATTGGAGGTCCAGACGTCCATAGTCAAGAGTCAGCGCCGTATGGTTAGCACCGCGGCCAGGCACAGTCAG
Source organism: Termitomyces sp. T32_za158 (assembly GCA_018857265.1). Taxonomy (NCBI): domain Eukaryota; kingdom Fungi; phylum Basidiomycota; class Agaricomycetes; order Agaricales; family Lyophyllaceae; genus Termitomyces; species Termitomyces sp. T32_za158. The sequence goes on along the minus strand of JABAJZ010000019.1, from coordinate 10,651 downwards.
CCGCGCGAAGAGTCCCGAGTTGGATCATTGACGGCGGCCGTAAATCGAGAGCGCTCACAAATCCTCTGTGCCTGGTCGCCGGATCCGCGTACTGCCAGACTGTCTCCTCGCTGCCCTCTCCGCCACCAACATGGACGTCGCCGTCGCCCCGCCCACTCGCCCATTCAGAGTCGCCGGCCACGCCGGGATGCGCACCACGCTCGACGGCGAGCTCATCATCAAGCCCGCGTACCCCGCCGAACGCCGCTTCTACGACGCCCTGACGCACGACCCCGTCCTCGCCCCCCTGCGCCCCTTCATCCCCAAATTCCTCGGCACCCTCTCCGACCACGCCGTCCACGCCGCCCGCCTCGCTGGCCCACCAGGCCGCACGGACTTTATCGTCCTCGAGAACCTCTGCTGTTCGTTCACCCGTCCTAATATCTTGGACATCAAGCTCGGCACTGTGTTTCACGACGACCACACAGACCCCGACAAGGTCCTCCGCATGCAGAAGACCTCCCGCGAGACCACGTCCTTCCGCACCGGCGTCCGTCTCACAGAGTTCCAGGTACGTACGTCATCCCCTCGCCTCGTCCCTCACGTACCCACACCACCAACCGCAGGTGCACGACAGCACATCCCCCCACCCGATATCCACGCCCAAATCCTACGGCAAATCCCTCAAAGAACCCGACCTCGCCCGCGCCCTCGCCCAATTCTTCCCCGCCCACGACGATCCCCCCGGCAGCACCCTCGGTCTCCCCGCGCCCCTCCTCCGCCCCGTCCTCACCGGCATACGCGCGACAATCGCACGCATCCGCGACACCTACGCGCGCATCGACATGCGTATCGTCGGCGGTAGCCTCCTCGTCATCTACGAAGCCCACTTCGACGCCGACGCCGCCGCACACGCACACGCGCCCCCGTTCCTCGTCAAGCTCGTCGACTTTGCGCATACGCGCGTCCTCGAGGGTCTCGGCCCCGACGTCGGCGTCCTTTTGGGCCTCGACACGCTCTTGACTCTCCTTGATGGCAGGATCGCAGAGTTGGCGCCGTAGTGCACTGCCACTGCCACTGCCACTGCCACCAGTGGCCGCGGCTCGGAACTTGCCTTGCACTTTCAATTGCATGTATCGTATCGTATCGTACGCTTAGAATTAATGGGATTTTGAACGGGGTATAAACACCGAAACTCGTCGAGTCTCTTCGCCGACGCTTTGGCAAGGTCCCATGGCTGATGCCATGTCGAGCAGAGCCTCGTGTGTCATCAAAAGGCACCGGCACCGGTGCCGACGTCAACTTTATTTACGTACAGAGATGCCACTTTTAATCAGTGTTAATCTACAGTATATCTAGCCTGTAGTACACCAAACTTGCAGCACAAGCAAACATGTTTGCCTGCTATAACAAGGTCCACGGGACTTGGTCAGAGTAGGAAGGAGATCGAAATCCAGATGTTGTGTGTACAAACAAAGCACGGCAAATTGTGTTTGAGTGTTAACAAGTATTGCATGGATCTGTGAATGTGGCAAAAGAGCACTGTTCCCCTTCTAAGGATTTGGTGAAAAGGTGTCTAGATCAATCTAATCTCTAATCTCTAATCTAAATCTCATCTAATCTCACCAATCACCACCTCCTTCCTGCCTTGTCCTGCCTCACCTTGAAACAACAACAACCCAACAGTTGTTTGTAAACACTACATATACATCACTGCATCACCATATATGTATCAATTCACTACAACTCTCCTGCCTGACTGACTGACTATATTCATGCCATCAGTCTTTGGCATCGTCCAGTCTGGTTACCACATTTGAAACCAGATGCTGAGTGTAAGAACAAGAAAGTGTTACATGGATCTGTTGATGTGGCAAAGAGCAGTATTTTCCCAAGAATTCAGTGGACCAACCACCACCTTCTTCCCACCTTGACACCTCACCTTGAAACAACCCAACAGTTGTCTGTCTATCAATGGTACATATACATCACTGCATCATCACATATGTATCAATTCACTACAACCCTCATCATTCTCCCATCTGACTGACTCGAAAGAAAATACCATCTTTTCCATCCTATCCACCCCGCACCATTTTACCTAGCCATGACAATGCAAAAGCCTTACATCTGTTCAACAAATATCTCATAGGAAGCATATTCATGCTATCAGTCTTTCGCATTCCCAGTATGGGATACAGGGAGGTACATCACAGTGTGACGTGTGCCCAACAAAACCATACAGCCAAAAAAAAACATAACTATTCAGGTGCAGCATAGCTAGCAGTGTGTCAGGCGTGTTTGGGCAAATCAAGGAGCTGGGCTTTGGCCTGGCTCTGGCTCATGGTGCTAAAAAGTCAACGCACCGCTGGATTTGGAGGAAGTCTGATATGAACTATTTGATCATCAACAGTGGCATCTCAGTTTCAATCTAAGTTCTGACTACACCTTAGTTGGCATGTTGTGTTATCATCTAACACAACTGACACAAATCCAAACCTGTCTGTCAAGTACACGGTTAGGCCAGTCATAGTTTTAGGCAGCTAGAGTTCAGTTAAGGTTTGTTTAAAGTTTCATGGAGTAATACTACCCAAGTCTTCAAGCAAGTGCACCGGGGGGCGGAGACAGTGATAGGCAGTTGGGTCTTCAAGCTATACATGCCACCATTTCGAGGAGTGAACAAAGGAAGGAGAGAGGTGTGTTACAAAAGTAAAGTAAAGCAAAACAAACGAGTGGAAATTAGTTGTAAAATTTAAATCCGCGTCTTATGTTCTACAAACGGCTGTAATTAAAACAAACAGTGTTTCGAAACTACGGCCGTGATTAAAACAGTGTTTCGAAACAAATCCCAAAAATAAGTGGTATACACGAACAATAAATGAGTGACCAAAGTTTTTTCTTCCCTCGATGTATAGCGACAGTCACCGCGAATACACTGGTGGGATGAATTCGGCACTACGCAGTTCCCCCGTGAGCTCCCGGTGCCGATCTTCCAGCGCCATCAATCGTTCCCTCAACATCGTTACTTCCTCCTCCACCGTCGCCACCACCGCCCTCGCCCCCGCCCCCACCCCCGCCATTGTCCCCGCCCCCGTCTCAGACTCGAGGCTCCTGACAGAATCGCCCCTTGCCAGATCACCCTTCTCCGTCGCGATGAGGACAACCGGCTCCAGGTTCGACTGCACACTAGTATTGCCGCCGCTCCCGCTCCCGCTCGCGTCAGCTGATCTTCCATTCTCGATCTCCTCTTATCAAAAGTTAAAAGTTATCAGGGTAAAGCGATGACGTATGTGTTTCTTGTGCGGACGTACCTTGTTTGGTTGTAGGTTGGAAATACCCTGTATCTGGGCGGAATGGCTTTGCGATCCTTTCTCGGAGACGGCGCCGTCGGCGCCAAACATACAATGTAATCAAGAAAGATAGAAGTAATAAGAAGGCAAAGGCGGCTGCGAGCGCCTCCCCCACAAGAGGTCCGATGGGCCTTTTGGCGTTGTCGGAACTCACGGAGCTGTGGCTTGGCTCAGCTATGGAAGTAGCGGTGGTTGTGGTGGATCCTGAGGTGGATCCCGAGGTTCGTACTGGAATAGTCGATGCAACTCCATTGGTTGTTGTGGGATTTGAGGTTTCAGAATCGAGGGTGGAAGATGACGAATTAGACGAACTCGAGGATGTTGTAGATGAAGAGGTAAGGAGTGGAGATGAAGAGGAGGAAGAAGTGATTGTAGAGGATGAAGAAGAAGATTTTGTTGATGATGAAGGAGTGGAAACAGGCCTTGGCGTTGATTTTTTTACCGAAGAAGACGTGGTAGAAGAGTGAGTAGTGGGTTGCGGGATTCTTCAAATGTGTAAACCTTTTCTCATTGTACAACGATCCGTCAACAAACTGCCTACCTTGAAGTTGAATGAGGTGTCGTTGTAGTTTCGGGTGTCGATGATGTTAAGGGAGCTGTATCCGAGGCTACGAGCTCAATGGAGACCGAATCTAAAACGACACCTGTGTCCCTGTGGAACCTCTTCAGCCAGATATCTTACAGTTTCTGCACAAAACCCACGAGTCGAAGGCCTTGACGAAGCATTGCACACTGAGACGGTGTGAAATATGAGACGAGAGTTACTGACTTGCACAACTTACGGGGGTTCTAATCCAACAGGAAGTGTCTTTGGTATTGATGCATGACGCAGATTGGATGCTTGCGCGTCAATGGCTGGTTGGTCAAAAAGTGAAGGAGTAGTTTCTCCGCCGCAAAAACCGACTTCCAGGTCAAAATCTTGAGGATCTCCATCGGATGCAAACCAAGAAATTGCTAGTGAATCTCCAGGAAAAGTGCTAGAAGAAAGGATTGAAAGTTTGAAAGCCGTGACAGTGGAGAGTAACACAAGATAGGATCTGGAGAGGCGTCAGAGGCACTTTCAGGCAATACTTTCAGACGTTAACGCACACTTGTAAGATACTCACACTTATCCCCCGGTATGGGGACATATTGGACTCTTCAGTGCGTGCGCATGTTGCGAATCCTTTAAGACGGTGATGGAGAGCAGAACCGGTAGATAGCGACCAAGATATTGATTTAGTAAAATGGCTACCGTCGCCAACTTTAGTAACTATGTCAGAATCCGCGATTTCCGCAATGTTGATACCCGAAATTCGAACAAGATTGTTGCACATAAGTAGTTTCAACATTAGTAAATGCCTGATGCGTAAGTGTGACAAGTCTGATGCCATCCTAATCATCATGATGCGGACAAGTATAATTCATTTGTTACTAACCAATCATCGGCTTTAACTCATGAGGCGACTCAGCGACTGGGATATTGTGTTAATGGGCATATATCAATTCATTTCAATCATCCAGTTGAAACGGACTCGCCTCGAGAGCACTGATAGAGCCGACGCGCGAGCTCGGGGGAGGACGCCAAGCAACATGCTTTGATAGCTATTCTGCGATTCTTGCTCGGATGGCAGCGAAATGGGTCCAGGGTCCTACGAAAGCTCTATGCAGGCGTATGTGCTCCAAAATTGGTCGTTTACCGACGACTACCTTTGATGGTTGCAGAGTAACCTGATGAAAGAAAGTCTAGGACGGACCGCATTGATACAGGACAATATTTCAGAGACTTGCTCATTAGTACATATCCTTGAAACGATCAAAGCACTGATGTAGTCATACAGCGCTGTGTCTGTCTGAAGAAGCGGAAACAGTCCTCTAGTCGTTGGTGAGGTAGTGCCTAATAGAAGTACATATTGGTAATCGACCTGCACGAGGGATAGATAAGAAGCGTGGGAACTTCGGTTTTGCAACACCAGAGCTGCCCAACTTTTGTTCGGCCACCCCCACCGGACAGGCGAACTTGTGATTGCCTGACCTCGAAGCAAACAAGAAGAAACTCCCTGCAATTCAGTGGAGCCCTATGAAGCTAAGCCGATCTGGGGCTTAGGTATGCTCAGTCTTTGTTGGGCGGTATTTCAATCCTCGTCTTCTGACACATCTCCTGGTGCCAGTCTGACCAATTTTGGGACCCTTCACATCTTTTGCTTCTTCAATACATTTTAAGTTGATGACAGCTTGTGTGAACCATCAAGCCATAAAAAAAGTAATCTCTCGAAAGCGACACATCATTCCCAATGACGAATATTTGATTCTCTAACGACCCCAAGATCAAATCCAATCCTGGAGGTATTCGTCGAAGCCTTTGGCAACTTCTATCATATCTTCATACCGGACCACCGCTTGTGGGCGCACAAGCATTCATAGTCTAATCCTCGTGAGACACACTGGCTAGAGCTTCGCTTCGACATCTGTGGTGACCGGAGTAAGCGTAAAACCTGTATACCCGCCTCGAGCACTCTCTTGGATCAGGGAAACGTAAAGTGGGAGACCACCGGCAAAGTTGAGCGGCTCGACACGCTTTCCCGGCACATTTGCTCCTGTGTACCACGACTTCGCGCGGTCAAAGAGACCTGCCGACCAAAGGTCCGCTACACGTTTATACCAGCCCTCTGATGCTTCCTGCGTTGCGTCAATATGAGCGTAATTGTTTTGGCGAAGGTAGATGAGACAGTCGATGATCCAGTCACCTTGAACTTCCTGTGAAGGGTTAGCGTTAGACAAAAAATGAGTTTATTACAAACTGACAGCACATGTAGGCCCATTGCAGAAGGCGGTCGGACCGTGGGGGCCATATGGAAAGAACAAGTTAGGGTATCCTGGTACCGTCATTCCCAGATACGTCGACAGGCCTTTTTTCCATTTGTCTCCAATAGAAACGCCATCTATGCCCTTGATATCAATTGCAGATATACTCCCTGTCACTGCATCAAAACCGGTAGCGAGCACGAGTATATCAAATTCATGGACCACCCCATCCCGCGTCTTCACGCCCTCCGGGACGACTTCAACGATCGGGTTGTCATTGAGATCGATAAGATCAACATTTGGCTGGTTGAATATCTCGTAGTATGATTGCTCCAGACTATTGTATTTCGTGCCGAACGGATGCGGCGACTTTTCCGGCGCAAGCTTGCGCTGCATTTCAGGGTCTCGAACCCGTTCATGCACCTTCTTCCTCCAAAAAGCATACACTTCATCATTCGCCTTTGCATTGGTAATGATGTCATTGCACGAGCCGAACACGGGGTAAAACCCTCCCTTGGACCACAGGTCCTCGAACAGCAGATATCGTTCTTCTGGGGTCAAATCAAATACCCCGCTATTTAAACGGTCGTATTGAAAACCAAGGAAGGTTTGCAGACGACGCTTGAAAATGACGGGATACATTTCCTTCTTCATTTTAGTTTGGGCAGCTACAGTGGCAGGAGACTGATTCATTGGCAACGCGAGATTGGGTGTACGTTGGAATACGCTTAGATGGCTCGCGATAGGTCCGACTTCTTGTATCACCTGTACACCGCTGGCGCCGGTTCCGATGACACCGATGCGTTGTCCAGCCATGTCAACGCCGTCTTTGGGCCATAAGGAGGTGTGGTACATGGTGCCTCGGAAGGTGTCGAGTCCCGGTATGTCAGGGAAGAGACGTTTGGCTGCGAACCCTGTACAAAGGATGAAGAAGCGGGGTTTCACAATTACTCCGGTGTCAGTGAAGACAGTCCAGCGGCTCGTGGGGGTGTCAAAGGAGGCAGAGGTGACCCGAGTATTGAAAGAGATGTCGCGGCTCAAGTCGAGTTTTTTGTCGACGTAGTGAAAGTAATCAACTAATTCCTGCTGACCTGGAAACTTTTCTTTCCAAGTCCAACCCTTCCACAGTTCTTCAATAGAGTATTGATAGATTGAGAAGTCACTGTCCACACGTGCGCCGGGATAGCAGTTCCAATACCAAATACCACCCAATCCACTGCCAGCCTCGAAGAGCTGAACAGAGAACCCAGCCTTCCGCAGTTCGTGCAGTTGATATACGCCACTAAAGCCTGCGCCGACAATGAGAACGTCCAGATTTTGTTGTCCAGTCATGAAGTGGGATGATTAGATACAAATTTTGGCTCCGCAAACATAGGCAGACTTATAGAAAACATTCTCCGGCAGGCACTGCCTGCATGTCTCGCCGGCTTCGAATAAAGGAAGATTGATAACCCGTGACGAGGGTCCTCCGTTTGGCGACAGGAATTCTTATACCGAGCCGTTTGTCATATACATTACCTGCCATGGGCCGGCGAAAACAATGATAGTCCGCATGACCATATATTACTGGTCAGATGGCTAGTCCAAGGCCAGTAGTAAGCGAAATAGTTGAGAGTCGTCTTTCGGGAGAGACTGGCGAAGACGACATCAACTCCGGGTCGTACAGGCAGCATGGACACATTAATATCGCGACTTCTGTGTCGGCCCATAGTAGATGTGTCGCTTCAACGTGAAACGCGTCCGCGCGTTTGTTGACTGCTTGGAAGAGCTGTGAACGATGTGTGTCAGAAAAGTTTTGTTTCTCACGCAGTCTGAATTACCGGCCGGATATTGGTCATCCATAAACTTTGATAAGCTATGAATCTAATATATTCTCAACGAGCTCGACCCGTCCCTCCGGCACAGGCCTTGTACATACTTAGTACGTCTCAATACATACTAAATATGCATTGGCATTATAACAACCCCTCGCAAATACACCGCACATGTACCGTTCCGATGTTCTTCTCTTCTCAAGTTGCATAGATACTCGGACCGGTCACGAAGCCGGGTCCTACGCGATGTGTCCTTGGCCATTTCGCTGGCGACACGTTATGAGCATGTACTGTCTGTCAACGGGAGAGCTCCGATGGTGATCATCATAAGGTCATCCATACTAGTCGTCATATACTTTTTCTCTGAATCCAAATACGAACAAAAGGCATGACAACGATGTGGGTGTGTCCAACAAGGATCGTTTGTGGAAGTAGAGGTAGTCTGTGAACAAGTCAACCGAACTTCTGTGAGGTGAGCCGGACTCATACCTCCTGAAGGTAAAGGTATTTGTTACTTATTAAATCGATGTTAAAAGGCACGAGCGAAATAGAGTCAACTCAGGACTATTTCTATTATAAACAAGAGTGGCCCGGAGGACATCGTCAAACGGTGTCGTAGCTAGGCTGAACATGCACGTCAATTTTTCTCATCTTGAAAGGATTTCGAGGTTTCTCCTCGCCAAACAAATCCTGATGTCAAGGAAAGTTCTTTTGACAAAAACCTGCAGAACATACGTGTGAGACAGTATCCGTGCTTTCCGCTACTTCCCCCTTTGATCCGGTCTTTTTCCCGGTCCCAGTCCTTGAATCTCCTCTTCCTAGATCGACCGTGTGATCCTTCGTGGAAGTCCGCAGAAAGAAGGCACGGATTGTATGCGTCTTCGGCCAGAGTGAATGTCACATGATCCTTGGGCCTCTTGTATTGTAACCACCATCTGGACATACATTTCACTCTTGTTAACTTCGTGTGTTTTGTGTTTTTACATCTTCTCCTTCCTTCTCAGTGTCTTTCCTTTTATTTAGGATAGTTTCTTCGTCTCTTCCTGCTGGGACAGTTTCACCTCTCGGAAGGCCATGTAGGAGGGCCAGTGGAACCTGGCTCTATATATACAGTTCCATGACAAGGATAATTTGAACTGTTGTAAGCTGCAGGCTTATACTCCTCATTGTGTCAGCTTTGAGAGGCATGATTGGGACTGGAGAACATGACATGATATGACATGCAGAGAGATATATATGTGCACCTGAACTCAAGGGTTTGAATTGAGTAGTTTACTGCAGCTTGAACTACCAGGAGTTTTTTCCACAACCAACTTGGGGTTGAATGCTCAACTCAATTGATTCAAATAATGTGAGAGGGCTAGCGGAATCAGACTACAGTGGCCATTACAGCCTATAAAAGGCACATATCTGAATCAATTATATGATTCAGATACCTGGCTCTATATAAAAAGTTCCATGACAAGGATAATTTGAACTGTTGTAAGCTGCAGGCTTATAGGCTGAGGATCCTTGCACTCATTCTCAGATGGGTTCTTTGCTTGCTGTGGACAGCAAATCAACTTCACAAGCTAGATTGTGCATAGACAAGGGCTGTCACAACCTATTTTCAGAGCACACCACACAACTCCAGGACATCCCCACCAACCCTCACCTCTTACACTGCCTTCTCCGATAATTTCCCTGCCCTCCTATGTGCCCAAATCCCCTGCCCCATTGACCCTGGCCCCCAGCAATTACCACATAAACCCTGCCTGATCCTACCATGCCACAATCACTTGCATCAGCCCTAATTAATTCTACAGCACTGCAACCACCTGCATTACCCAGCAATCACCCCAGCAATCACACCTGACATCCAAGGCTGACTGTAGTAAACCTAGCCATAGATTATTATATCTATGGCTTGAATAATATTTATATAAATTAATTTCACATATTATAGTTAGTGGCTGCCTTAACCAAGGCAGCCAATCTTGTTGAAGAAATCAGTGATTAAGTTCAGATGACAAGTACGTCATTGATTATTTCACCAATACATATGTTTTCCTTCATGACGCATAAACGAATCACACATGACATAGTATGTATACATCTTGTCATATGTCTTATAAATTTTTAGGGGTACATAAGCTTAATTGACCTGAAGTTCAAATCATCTTTTGATTCTCAAACTTCAGGTGTGTCAGGTCCCGCTGACCTTGAGGGCTTCTTCCAAAGCAAGGCCTTATGGTAGCAGACTGGATGTAGCTAGATACACTTAACCTAACGCAACGTGATGGAGTCCGGGACGAGGTGAAGAAGGTACTCCAGGTGTTCTGGGATATTAGTGGGCTTTTGGGGTGGTGGATGGTGGTCCAGGACGTAGTGTGAGTGCTCTGGGACGAACTAGATGAGTTCCAGGGCGCGAGGGGCGTTTTCAGAAAGAGTGACAATAGAACGAAGGGTGGATTTATGAGATGATTTGCTCGAATGGGAAGGATGCAAGATTAACTGAGACTAGAGTGGTCTGGGGCGCAAACCGGGAGAGTGAGACAAAACAGAGGAATGAGGTGAAACTGTTGAGACAAAGTGAAACCGGGGAACAAGGCTGTAAGGGCGACCTCTGGAGGCTATGGCTCAGTCACACAGCTGGCAGAGGGAGATCCAAAGTATATTAGAGTATATACCAACAATATCATAATAACTACTCACCTGGCAGAGGGAGATCCAAAGAGAACAAGT
>JABAJZ010000018.1:0-60555 GCA_018857265.1 Termitomyces sp. T32_za158 | reverse complement strand
GCCCGGTTGCGTTGCTCTGCCCAGCCCAGCCTGTCACGGTCTCCAAACCGGTTGCCTCCCTACATTCCCTAACAGTAACAGAAATGAATTAAAAAGACTGCCTAAACAATTACAAAGTTAAATCCCAAAAAAGAGTTGACCTCCACTAGTATGTATCAAGCAAAAGGGAAAAGTCGAATTACACAGAAACAAAGATCGTATCATGTGGAGTTCAACCTACGGTCTCGCTCACGATTCCGAGAGCCAGGCCCAAACCGCTCTTGGAACCTGATGAGTTCTTCCATGAGTTCTTCCATCATCTTCATTGTCGCGGATGACTGGGTAACGTCAAAGTGCAATGTCGGTAGAGGGAAGGAGGTTTGAGAGAGATCTGGCTGCACCAACGCTACACCCTCACTTGCATTGACAGTTATACTCTCGGCCTCAGCTTCAACTCCAGGCTCGGTCGTCCTCTTGGCATTTTTCAACTCTTCCTGGTACGCTTTAGTCAAAGCATCTCTCCGCCTACTTCGATCTTGAGCCGATGCCTGTTCCCTTCCCACCCATTCAACTAGAGACCTCACTCGCTTGTTCATGTCTCCTACGCTCATCCTTTTAGCTGGCCACTTAATTTTGACACCTCTCTCAACGGTGTGGTCAGCGCTTTCACCTCCTAATCCAGATGCACTAGCACTGCCTCGAACCTCCAGCGGTTGCGGTGCCACTGTCGGGAGCATTGGCTCTAAATGGGCTAGATAGTCGGGAAGATTCCAAGACGTATAGAGCGGTTGCTGAGAGACTGCATACGCATGTGAATTGCGGTAAGCACGAGCCGACTCATTGGCGCTTGGTCCTGATGACTGATTCGATCCAGTAAGTTGTGCACGGCGGGCGTTGCTATCTCCACTGGCAGCGTTATTAGAATGGGATGCTGGCGGTCGTTTTTGTCCTTGAGAAGACTTCACTCGGCTGCTATTTCCTGGCCGTTTCGCTCCGCTTAGAGGTGGTTGAACTATTACCTCATTGTGTGAGCCGAAAAAAAATATACTGTCTCATGGCAACGTACCTTCATCGCCATCGACAACCGCAAAAGCCTCAAGATTGAGTGCAGCAGGTGCGGCTTTCTTCCCGCCACGTTTGTTCGAGCGCGCAGGTTTGTTGGGTGCGGAGCTGGGTTGAGTAATGGTTTTGGCTTGACCAGGGGTACTGTCCCTAATCACTGATCCTGGATGATCAGACGCGGTGGAAGCAGATCTCGTTCGTTTCTTGGGAAGGCTAGATGAAAAAAACGTCACGATTTTTGAACAACAGAAAAGAGAAAGACTTACGTATCCTCTTCCATCCTTTTTCTTTTCCTTCTACTACTCATTCCCTGATCTGCTTCATCGTCTAATGTCGGTTGAAGGTCACGAGTTCCACCAGACGTTACACTGGCATTATCATGGGCAGCCGCAGCCTCAGCGGCGGTCGCTTCGATGATTTCCTTGAGGCTTTCGTCGAAAGCAGCATCTCGACTGTTCATTGTATTTCTGCGTTTGGCTGGTTGCTTCAAAAGAGTAGCAGGAGAATGGGAGCGAGATACACGCGAGGTGGCAGAGTTGTGGTGAGAATTGGCGGACGATTGGCGAGGAGTCCTTTTTGACCGTTTCCTGGAACATATTGTTAACTTCATATGTGACGATAATATGAATACCGACTTTAGAAGATCCGGGTGTAGCTCTGGTTTACATTCTTCACAATAATAGTCGTCGTCGTAAAGTTGATCTTCCGATTCGAATCCCATGCATAGCCCATGTTGCCAAACCTTACATGTTTCGCATTGTACCATAAATTCACCAGCATCCGGGTCATCCTCTCCTTACGAGAATGAGGACGGAACCTTATGGGCAGCATTTGTAGAACTCACCAGTGCTGCCACAGACACAACGCGTAATGCCCTGTTCTTCGTCTTCTGGGGCATCTAGAGGCAGATTTTGAGCTGAATCGACAGTATCTGCAGGAGCCATGGTTTCAGGAGCGACCTGCTTGTCCTTGTCCTTGGGTTTTCGTTTCATTCTGCTGGGGTTGGTTGAGCTGGTTGAGCTGGTGGAGGGCGCAGAACCATTTTTGCGGTCGTCGACGGCATCTTCAAGGTCCTCCTGCTTGAGGCGCTTCTGGCGGCCGCTGGTGGTGGAGGTGGGTCTGTTGGCTTCCTTCTGTGGGTCTGAGTCGGGGGACTTGGAGGCACTGGTGGATGCTGAGGGAAGAGAGCGGCGGCCAGAACGACGAGTTTCGCGTGGAGAAAGGGGAGGACCCATCGTTGCAGCTTGAGCCATGGGCGGCAGATTCAAATGGTCGCCTAATGGACATCATCGCCCAAAACTCCGCTCACGTGATTTTGTCACACTTCGTGACCATCATTTTTTCTTTCATTCTCTCCCAATATGGCTCCGACCGCCACCATCGAGTACTCTTCCCATGCTCCCGAGCCCTTGGCCTATCCTCGCCTCGCCAGCCATTATCTCACGGACTCCAACACTCCCGACTATCTCAAGCTCATTCTTACCTCCAAGGTCTATGACATCCTCAAGGAAACTCCTCTCGTTCTTGCCACCAACCTGAGTGCCAAGCTCGGGAACCAAATCTGGCTTAAACGAGAGGATCTTCAGGAAGTTTTTAGCTTCAAGATCAGGGGTGCCTACAATTATATGGCCAATCTTACAGAGGAGGAGCGGTGGAAAGGAGTTATCACCTGCAGCGCTGGTTAGTGTGCGTACCCATGTCTTTTTGGTTTCGCAGCTGATCTTACCTTAAACTCGATTCTATCTTCTCCTTCATCTTTTTCGAATTTGTATAGGAAACCATGCTCAGGGTGTAGCACTTTCTGGCGCTCGTCTGGACATTCCTTGCACGATCGTGATGCCCCAGGGTACACCATCTATCAAAGTTCGCAACGTAACTAGACTCGGAGCCAAGGTTATTCTTCATGGATCAGATTTCGATGAGGCAAAGGCGGAGTGTGCTCGTCTAGCGGCTGTCCATGGTTTAGCTTTTGTCCCACCCTATGATGATCCACTAGTCATTGCAGGGCAAGGAACAGTGGGCATGGAGATCCTGAAGCAATCGCCGGATTCTGATAAATTGGATGGGATCTTTGCCGCTGTTGGTGGAGGTGGACTTGTTGCTGGTATCTGCGAATACGTAAAGAGAATCGGCAATCCAAGTACAAAAGTTATTGGTGTCGAAACGATTGATGGAGATGCAATGAAGCGAAGCCTTGCCAAGGGCGATCGCGCCACCCTCAAGGAAGTTGGTCCTTTCAGTGATGGTACAGCTGTAAAAATCGTCGGGGAGGAACCATTCAGGATTTGCAAGCAGCTTTTGGAAGACGTCGTCTTGGTAGACAATGACGAGATTTGTGCTGCAATAAAGGATGTATTTGAAGGTTTTCACGTCCGCCTCCTTCCTCTGCTGCGGTGCTCAATGGCCTTATTGTTAGATACCCGCTCCATTACTGAGCCAGCGGGTGCACTGTCCCTTGCTGGCCTCAAACGCTATATTATTAATAACAACCTCATTGGTGCTCAGAAAAAATTCGTGGTCGTGATCAGCGGTGCTAATATGAATTTTGATCGTCTACGGTTTGTTGCGGAACGTGCGGAACTTGGAGAGGGACGGGAGGCCCTCTTGAGTGTCGATATTCCTGAACGGCCAGGAAGGTTTGACTATCCTTGTCTTCAGCGATGACGTATATGTTGACACTCTGGATGTTTGGCCAGTTTCATTGCTCTTCACACCGTCATCCACCCTCGGGCTGTAACAGAATTCATATATCGGTACAATGTCACAGGGGACCGAGCGCACGTCATGCTTTCGTTCAGAGTCGACCCCAAGTCACGAAAGGAGGAAGTCGAAGATATCTTGACCGCTCTTGAAATGAATGATATGAAGGGATACGATCTCAGTGACGATGAACTCGCAAAAAGTCATGCAAGGTACATGGTCGGTGGGTGTCAGGCCGTACCCGACGAGCGCATCTTCCGGTTTGGTGTGTCTTCTTTCGCTTTTATTAGAGAAAACGCTGAACTATTTGGGCCCCAGAATTTCCTGAACGACCTAATGCCCTTCGATCTTTCTTGCTTGGCTTACATCAAGGATGGAATATATCTCTTTTTCACTATCGTAATCATGGCGCCGGTTCGTGAATTATGGCAAACACCATTCCTTATTACTAATCGATTATCTCGAAGACCTTGGCAGGGTTTTAGCTGGTATTCAAGTCCCACGGTCTGATTACTCGGCTTTCGATGAGTTCTTGGAGAAATTGAACTTCGCATATATCGAAGAGACTGAAAACGTCGTGTATCAACGCTTTCTGCGAGGTTGAACAATTTACTCTGTTTTAGTATATTAGCGATTTAAATCGAGTTAATATGTAAGCGAATGTTCATGAAAGCTAGGTAAGCAGTAGTAAGCAAGTAGGACAGCATAAACGATAGCAATGGGTGATATGGTGAAATCTATTCTACAATGTCCAAGTTTACTCCCTGGTTCATACCTCAATATGCTTACTGTTTTTACCACCATGCCAGAGCCGCTGGAGTGAATCCCTCAGTGACTTGGTGCGACTGTGGCGTCTTGTGGCGGTAACAGATTTGTCTATTGGTGACGATGATGGGTTGGGTGATGAGTTGAGCGATGAGCTAGGCGATGAGTTGGGTGATGAGGGTGGAATTAATGGGGCGGTCATGGCTTCAACAGCCTTGATAGCAAGAGCAGTCGTGAGGCCACGATTCCCGATCCGAATACCCGACGACCCATATTTGTACATCCAACCGATCTCCCATCCACCATCTTCGCATTGCAGTGGAAGCAGTGCTCTCAGATCGATCTCGTTCCTGATCCCGACGAAATCGGAGACAATTATTCGCATCGCGAGCGCTAGAGCATCTCCCTTTGCGCCAATCCTTTCTTGCACTCTCTCCTTCAAGAGAGGTTTCAGCATAGCGTGCAACTCCTGGTCGCCTGAGTTGGCCAACAGCCGACTGGTGAAGAAGAGGAAGCATTCGGGTGTCTCATAATATCGAGTGCCATCAAGATATGCTCGATTACGAAGGACTTGCTGGACCCATTGCAGTGTTTTCTGAAGCTCATTTCCCCGACCATAAGAGTAAAATAGGCTGAGGGCGTTCACGCAAACGATGGGATCGAAACGGGGTCTGCGATGGTCGAAATAAGTCTGATTATCACTGTCAGCACAAGCTTGAGAAGATCAGTCGATTGAAGACAGACCAAAATTATGCCATCTGGACCTATATACTCTAGCATCTCTTCCATGACAGAGTATGCAAGTTTCTTGTCCCGACGGAGCACAGTCAAAGCTAGAGACGTGGTGTCGAGATCGGATGGAAATTGCTCAGTTGTGAGCTGTCCCTTTCCTGAAAGGACAAGTTAAGTAAACTCATTCCTTAGCCATGAGACGGGATAAGGACAGTATACCTTGGAAAAAGTTCCAATTTCTAGGGTGCTCTACCAGGTCAACAAGAGTTCTGAACGAGTTTGAGTCGAAATCAAATTACAATCAAAACTCGCTCTACATACCGGTCATTGGTGGCTTCAAGTATTAGAAGCTGAGCGAAATTCTCTCGTAGCTCAACTGCACCGTGTTTATCAGTTTTGTCTGTCACTGAAAAGAGATGACCAGCGTTCTGTTTCAGAAAATCACGGCCTCTCGTAATCGGGTCGCCAATCAGATTGCGGAGAGCACGCGCGACGGTTTTCGGGTCATCAAAGACGATGCCATGTAAACCAAGGGAACGTGCAGACAAGACGTTCTCTGAACGATCATCTACAAAGATAGTCTTTTGAGGGTCAATACCTGTTGCTGATACGACTTGTCTGAAGAATCCAAGGTTTGGCTTGCGTTCACCCGCAACCCCTGAAGTGAAGACTCGATCGAATATTGACCAGTCTGCCGACTTCGTGCGGAGGACCTCGTAGTCTGGTAAGGATATATTCGACATCGCGAAGACTTGAAGTTCGCCATTAGACTGAGCCTTTAACTCTCGAATTAGTGCAATAAGGTCGTCGTCGGCCTGTATGGAATCCCGGGCTTGTCGGAATGCCTGTGCAATTTCATCAGGCTTGAGCATGAACTCCTCTCCAACCTTCGCATAACAATCGGCTTCAGAGAGACGTCCTCTTTCATAGTCAAACCATGTAGGTGAGGAAAGGATTTCGCGAAGGGTCTGGGCTGATATCGTGGTTTTCGTATTGGGAGACCATTTAAATAGTACATCTCCGAGGTCGAATATGAGAGCGCTGTACTGATTTGACATTGAGAAGACTGACAGGATCATTCTCATGTCTTTTGCATTTGTATTTATAGAAAGAGAAAGTTAGTCTCTCTCCGATGAACAAATCAAGCCATGTGCCTGATTGATGGTAATTGCTTGCGTTGGTCAGGGATCGCCCTCGTCTATGAATGACGAACTGCCTCAAGGCAAATGGTGTGGGTCGTGACGACCCGGCAGGGCTGAAAGAGCCCCCCAGATAACCGTCGCTTTGCAAAGAAGCCTCATGGTCGGAATCTCGATTCCAAAAAGATCACACTCAAATGAGTTCGTATCGTGATAAAATCGAATCGATTCTTGTCTGTCAAAATTCCCGATGACTGGACAAATGTCGATTAAGCCAAGGTATATTCTGATTTTCTGGTCGATTTACATAGGATTTCAATTTGAACGTTGAACGTTGAACGGCTCAAATGATCGGCGATCGAAAGTTTAGGTATCCTTGAAAATTGCCGACCCTTGCACCTAGCCGGTCAGGAGTCCAGAGAGAGAGGGATGTATGTATCAAACGGCTCCAAACAGGCGGCCGCGTTTTTCCCAGACTGATTCACGATGCTTACGTCCGTGTCCCTTTTCTAAAGGATCGCGTCCTGCCCCAAGATGAGCAAATAAATCTCTTCGCAAAGACATGTCAACCATGAGCCTCAACTTGAACAATCGACTTATCAGGAGATTGACAATTGTTGCCATGAACAGTTTATGATCAGCGGGAGCATCTCTTCGAGTAGGCGATCAGATTCTGGCATCCAAAAACACATGGTCACCGTCGCGGGAGCATCTAAGGTCAGTAAGTGTTCTGTTCTGCGTCCATAAGCGACAAAAGCCGTTGCCAGTTGTTACTGTTTGTCTCTGCCTGAATGAATTATCGATCTCCTCTATCGCGGGCAGCAACCTTGATGGAAGAGTTCTGAATAATGTCCAGGAATCACGTTCGATCCATATGAGCGATTTTAGCTCATTTGTGGGGGAGGGGACAGGGAAATGCCGGAGAGCGAGTGATTCAAGGGATTCCAGGGTCGATCCTCATTTGTTTTCGCAAGTCATCTATGTATTAGCAAATTCTATAGAGGAATGTACTTATGCAGTATAACATTCTATCCCTTTAAGACTCTGAATAAACAAAAAGCAGAAAGCCTACATACAAGCGAGAGCAAGGAGGGGTTTCGGACTGATGTACTTGGCATCCCTGACCGATTGGCAACATCATCGTCATCCATGTATCTGCAATATTGACAATTGATCACACTACGACAATCATTGAGAATTCTACATACATTCAGCTTCGTCTGTCGTGAAATATGGAGAGTTTTGCTGCCACATGGCAAAGACATTCAACAGAAGGGATGTCGCTCATTGACGTGCGCATACACCATCAGTATTCTAGGATATTCAATGATGCATTCGGGAGCTGGATCTACAGCGGAGTAAGCGTTCGGCAGCTTGGTAAAGTCTTAATATCAGGCCCTATGTAGATCGGCTCAAAAACCACATTTACAAAGTATGTTGAGGCGACGCCATCAGTGCGACAGGGTTCCCGACTTTCTGAAAATAGCAAAGTATCAGCTCGGAAAGGCGCGCCTCGAACACACAAGTTCGAAATGAGTGGCATTTCTATGGCACTGCATAGAATCATCAGTACATTATGGGCTGTGGGAGCTTAATACATACTACATGGATTCAAAGATGATCCACGGCTATCACGCATAAAATTTGGTCGCAATTCCACTCCTTTCGTTTTGCCTTGCAGATAACCCGGAAATTTTTGGATCAAAATTTTCCATCCATCAGTAGACTACTCAGAAATGGCTTGCATTGTCGGTGTGCTTAACATGTGAGAATTGCATGCTCGAGGGCGCCGAGAGGCAGCAGGAGATTTGATACGATAGAAACAATACTTTGCAACAAAATCAATGGCTACCCTGGAGAACGTGTATATGGCTGGAACAAGTATGATGACCAGGAACAATCTGCGCACCTCCCTCTAAAAAATGACTAGTGGTGTTTGTCTGTTTGTGGTGTTTGATTCAGGTATATATTTTCGCCGATTACATAGGCAGTGAAAGCAATAACTGCGATGCCGAAGCCAGGAAAGAGTTGACGAAACATGACACGGTTGGAAAAGACGGAGTTCTTCCGCCATGCCTCCCTTTTGGCCCACGGGTCTCTGAAGAGCGGAAGATTGGACATGTCTAATAGATGAAAGAAAGGATGAGTCGATGTGTGAGAGGGCTGGAAACGGACTTGCTTTTTTGTGAATGGAGGAGCAACACCGAGTCGAGGATTGACTGGACCAATGTGCGTGATCTGATAGCTTAGGGTAGGTTAATGCGACTTGTACGGAAATTTGATCATTTCCAACAACTTGTCTCATTCCTCCCTGCCTACACCCTCTGCTGGCCCATTTCCCGCTCCTTGACCCCCTCTATCCTTCGATCAGCGTGTTATATCCATTCTGCCACTACACTCATGCCTAGAGAATCCCCTTCTCCTAGAAACCGCCATTTACCCGGTTCGAAATCAGAGCTCAATGGACACCCCAATCCCGTGACTACGAATAGGAAAGCCCTCGTGGACGGGAGTATGTCCATGAGTGAGGATGATGATATGCCACTGGTAAGTGTCCATACTTGGTCAGAGCACATACACAGCTATTTAACCGCCTCGATCATGCCACCTCATCGTATAGTCACAAATGATACACACTTCTGAGTCCACTGTTACTCCTTCGAAACTTAAGCGCAAGAAGCCTGTTTATGCCGAGTCGTCCAGCGACGACGATAAACCTCTGGCTTCTTCTCCGGTCAAACGTGCCACTACTGCTTCAAATGGGCGACCGGCCCCTTCCACTCGTTCCAGTGGTGGAAATGGAAAAAGAGTCGCGAAATCAGAACCAACCTCTTCTGACAGCGAAGCAGATGCTCTGCACAAAACAAATGACGTAGCGAAGAAACCGCTGAAGAAGAAGCGCAAAAAGGATACAAAAGACTCGAGCCTATTGGACGACCAAGTTTCTCCAGCATCCAAAAAAGTGGCTCATACTCATGCGAAAAAGCGGAAAACGAAATCGGAGAGCGATGACGACGACGACAAACCTACCCAGACTAGGAAGGTTGCCCCCAAGCCTCGAGCAAAGAATGTCAAGAAGGAAGGGGGCTCTGGCTCTGATACCCCTAAACTTAAAAAACGTGCTACTAAGGTTGCGAAGGAGACAAAGGACGGGTCTGTAACTACGGGCGCTAAAAAGAAGGAGAAAGAGGAGCAGGAGCAGGAAGAAGTTTTTAGATGGTGGGATGCGAATGCTGAAGGCGATGATGTTGTGAAATGGCAAACACTTGAACACAACGGGGTCATATTCCCTCCTCCCTACGAACCTCTACCTAAACATATAAAAATGAAGTACAATGGTATGGACTGTCTTCATCTGCAGTTATACTGCCTCACCAAGTTGTATAGGGAAGGAAGTCGTTCTTCCTCCAGCCGCAGAGGAAGTGGCCGGATTTTATGGAGCAATGCTTCAGACGGAACACGCTCAGGACGCCACTTTCAACAAAAACTTTTTTGAAGATTGGAGACTTGTCCTCAAAAAACACCCTCCTGTATGTCCTGTCGGCCCACACCAAGTGTTTTCGCTTAGAAACCCTCCCAGCTTGACGGCACGGACATAACCTCCTTCGAGTTGTGTGATTTCCGCCCTCTGTATGAATATTTTGAATCGGAAAAGGCGAAGAAGAAGGCCATGACTTCACAAGAGAAGAAGGAAGCAAAGAAAACAAAAGACGAGTTTGAAGCAAAGTATACAACATGTCTCCTTGATGGACGCAAGGAGAAAGTTGGTAATTTTCGTATCGAGCCTCCTGGCCTTTTTAGAGGTCGTGGCGATCATCCAAAGAAGGGAGCACTTAAAGTTTGTTACGGTTTTGCATCCAAATTATTCCACTAATTAATAAGATAGTTTCGAGTGAGACCCGAAGACATCACGATCAATATAGGCAAAGGTTCCCCGATACCTGTGCCAAATGCACCCGGCGTATGGAAGGCTGTTACGCACGACAATACCGTCACTTGGCTCGCTAATTGGACAGAGAATGTTAACGGTAATCATAAATATGTCTTCCTCGCTGCCGGAAGCTCTCTCAAGGGCCAAAGCGACATGTTGAAATTTGAGAAGGCCCGAGAGCTGAAGGTGAAGTTTGTTGCAGACAGCTTGTGATTGCAAAGTTTGAGGCTTCAATTAGGATCATGTCGATCGGATCCGTCAAAATTACACTCGGGACTTGAAATCCAAGGTCATGGCTGATCGCCAGCGGGCAACAGCAATGTATTTTATCGATAAACTTGCTCTTCGTGCGGGAAATGAGAAGGGCGAAGACGAGGCAGACACTGTCGGCTGTTGCTCCCTTCGTTGCGAGCATGTGACGCTGGAGGCCCCCAACTTCATCATCTTTGATTTTTTGGGGAAAGATTCGATTCGCTATTACAAACGTATCGATGTTGAACAACAAGTGTTCAAGAACATCAGGATTTTCAAAGAGAATAAGGACGACGACGACAATCTCTTCGATCGTGTGAACGTAAGCCTGCTTTGTGCTTCTTGTTGCCTGACTTTCACTCGTTAGACAGACCAGTTCCCTTAACAAACACTTGACATCGGAGATGAAAGGGCTTACTGCAAAAGTTTTTCGTACATTCAACGCTTCGAGCACATTCCAGCGCCTTTTGGACGAAGATGACCTTTCCACTGCGACCCAACAGGAGAAACTCAATGCATATAATCGAGCTAACAGAATGGTTGCAATCTTGTGTAACCATCAAAGGAGTGCGCCAAAGACTCATGATCAGTCTATGGAGAAGATGCGGCACAAGGTAAATCGCCGATGTCGTCGTCTGTAATCAGTGTTCACGACCTCTACAGCTTCGTAGTCTCAAGTACGAAAAGATGAAGCTTCGACACGCGCTGTTCAGCCTGGACTCCAAGTACAAGAAGAACAAGAAGTATGCTGATGACGAATCAGACATCGACGACGACTGGATCGTTGCGTATGAAGAGGAAATCAAGACGAAAGAGATTGAAAAAGCAGAGAAAAAATTCGCGAAGGACAATGAAAAACTCGCCGAAGATGGAAAGGAAGCTCTTTCCGAAGATGTCCTACAAGAGAGATTGCTTGCTATTGAAGATGAGTTCAAGAAACTTGCCAAAGAGCGAGGAACCAAGAAAGCCACTCTAAAGAGGGACAAGCCTGCCGAAAAGATTGAGGAAGCCATCAACAAACTGACGGAGAAAATTAAAGGTTTTGCTCTCCAGATAGAAGATCGAGATGCGGGCAAAGAGATTGCCCTGGGAACTAGGTTTGTGAGAGCGTACTCTCTACGTTCTCGTTTCTCACGTCCCTGGCAGTAAAATCAACTATTTAGATCCTCGGTAAGCTCTTATAGCTGGCAATGAATACCGTCTCATTATAATTTAGAATCACTGTGGCGTGGTGCAAGACTCACGATGTCCCAGTAGAAAAACTATTTAACAAGTCCCTCCTTACGAAATGTACGTTCATGTTGGTTCAGCGCCCAGACAGCTTCTCATTCAAGTGTAGTCCCGTGGGCGATGGAAGTCGAGGACGACTGGAAGTTTTAAAAGGCCCATTTTTTATGCTTTGGGACTTCGAATGCTTTCCATTCCTAATTATTATCCACAAGACTGTATCCATACACTTAGATGAATGAAATTATGTGTTTTTTAACTTTTCTTATTTAGTATGCTCTTGTGTTATAAACACGTAACTTCTAAAAGTAAACTGGAAATCTTGTGATCATTGACAACCATGAGCCGAGTGGCTGAACGCTCCGTTGTCGCGTCTAAAACTACATTTGATGCCTTGACAGTCGACTCTGGGGAAGAATCGGAAGAAGACGCTGTTGTGGTATCCTCATCAGAAACGTATGGCACACCGTCTCGTGTCAAGTCTAATGTCTAAATTTCTTTGGAAGTTTCACCCAGCAGGAACTCAAACCTTCCAAATCTGCCATAAAAAGGGCTCAGAAGCTCGCTCGTACCGAGAAACGGTCGCAACAGAAGGCATTGGCAAAGACACAACGTGGACACACTCCCGAGGTCACCAACTCTCCACCTCCTGTAACTTCCTCAAATTTCTCAGAGGATGCTCATTGCGTCAAACTTGCTGAGTCGAGCTCAAAAGTATCATCAGTTGCCACTCCACCTGTGGCTGAATTGCTGGTGAATGGCACATCTGTCGAGCCTGTGCTCCCAGCAGCAGCAGCACCAGCACCACCTGATCTTATTCCTCCGTCTTCCGCGTCTGAAGAACAATCACAACCTGGTCTGGTTTCATTGACACCTTCGCCTACCATAGACAAAGAAATTTTGGTGCCGGAGCCTATAGACAAACATGGAAAAGGGCAAGCAGAGTCGCTTGTCGAGGTTTCGTCTCCCCCCACTCAAGTGGTGCCATCTCAGGACACCGAAAAGGCAAAAAAGCGACAGAGTTTTATTACTCGCACGCTATGGACTTTCATCATGATCGGTGGTTTCATTGGTGCATACCTTTTACCCTTCTGCTGGTGTTGTTACTCACGCGACTGTAGGTCTGCTACTTCTCGGCCACGCGTACATGATTTTACTCGTTATGCTTTGCCAGACGCTCGTCTATAGGGAAGTCACGGCGCTCTTTTCCCTCAAGTCAACCAAACCGGAATCTTATGACGCGGAAGCTATGGGTGGGAAAGACCCATGGAGTAAAACACTCAACTGGTATTTCTTTGCTGTCACCAACTACTTCCTCTACGGGGAGAGTATTATCTACTACTTTAAGGTCTGTTGTTCACGCTTTTTCTCACTTCTTCAGATGATTGATGTCATCTCTGTAGCACGTTGTCTTTGCTGATGCACAGCTCCTCCCTTTCGCAACAAATCACCGTATGATTAGCTTCGTGCTGTACACGATTGGTTTCATGGGCTTTGTAATGTCGCTCAAGAAAGGTTATCTGAAGCAACAATTTGGGCTCTTCTGTTGGGTACACATGAGTTTATTGTTGATCGTCGTATCAAGGTCAGCCATTTGAGTTAGCATCTTGTAGCAACATCTAATTCAGGGATAGCCACTTCATCGTCAACAATATACTCGAGGGTATGATTTGGTTCTGGGTTCCAGCATCCCTTGTCATTTGCAATGACGTATTTGCATACATCTGGGGCATTACCCTTGGGCGCACGCCATTGATTAAACTTTCCCCAAAAAAGACCGTTGAAGGGTTTGTTGGTGCAGTTTGGAGCACGCTGATATTTGGTGTCGTTTGGGGCACTTACTTCATGCGATTCGACTACATGATTTGTCCTGTTCATGATCTCGGTATAAGTGCATGGAGTCATACCCAATGTACGCCAAATCCTGTCTTTGTTTGGAAAGAGTGGGAGATCTGGAAACCTGTAGCGGTATTTTTATCGACCCTGGTATGTGCATATGAAAATCCTTACATCCGGATTGTAATCATGTCTTCTTACAGTTTGGTCGTTCCATCAGCACTATCCCGTATGCGTCTTATCAGTTTCACCTTCTCCTTCTCGCGTTCTTTGCCTCCCTTGTTGCACCGTTTGGAGGATTCTTTGCGTCCGGGTTTAAACGTGCCTTTAACATCAAGGACTTTGGTCACAGCATTCCTGGACATGGGGGTATGACAGATCGCATGGACTGCCAGTATGTCATGTCAAGTTCGTCTATCACAACGCATGAACTGATGAATTTGATAGGTTCCTCATGGGAGTTTTTACCTACGTATATTATAGTAGCCTGGTTCGACAACATCACGTTACAGTCGGGGGCGTCCTCCAGACGATTGTCAGCGGACTAACCCTGCAGCAGCAACTGGAATTGATTGCCGATATGAAGAGATATCTGGGAACGCAAGGGATAAAAGTTCCATGATCATGGCGCTCATAAAAATACCACATCATCTTACATTGGACATGCTATCGGTATATTCGAATTCATACTAACCTTGGTTAATTGATAAGAGAATGCGTCCTCCTATCCATTTAATTGAATTGAGTCATTAAACCACAGTCCATTTGGCAAGCCCACCAAACGTCATTGCCGTACAGCCTAAGGCTTTTCTAAATGTTCTGACTCCAATGCCTTTAGCATCTTGACCGTTCACAGTAGTGACGTAGAATAAGGATACCTCTCCAGGCCCCCTAGGAATATATACGTCTGCACCCCAGCCACCTTCTGCATTGACCTCCAATGGCACTTGTTCATTGCCCACAGAAACCATATAGACATAGTTGTCCAATTCGCGCGTGGACATGTGTTCGCAGCGTTTAAAAATATAGAATACAACGCGAGTTCCCCCTTGAATAGCTTTGGTTGATGGTTGGAGAGCGGTCGACCATAAATCGAGTTCGTAGAAATCATTAAAGATTGTGGGACCTTTACAGCTAAACCAGATGACAAAGTTGATTCAGCGGTAGACGGTTGGACATTTCCTGAAAAGAAAGCTTCAGCATCATATGTGATATTATGATGCAACCATGTGAAGATAGCGCGTGCTTTCTCTAGCTCGTATGGGAAAGGTTCGGTCAGGCTGTACGCAAGATCATCGAGAGAAGTCACAGTGTGTCGGGGGAACAGTGCCGCATGTGCATCGACATGTGCAAAGTCCCGGCATTCAGGACAAGAGCCAGGCTTACTGTAAGATTCATCACCTGGTGTAATTGCGTCGAAGTCAGGATGTTTGCAAGGCGGCTGGGGATAGGTTTGGAAGGGGATCATAGGCGGCAGACGGCGCTGAGATAACGTAGCCTCTGGCGGAGACGGGGGTACCCTAAGGAGAGTATGGACATCGGAAACAGGAAACCTTTTTGGAGGAG
This sequence comes from Termitomyces sp. T32_za158, assembly GCA_018857265.1. NCBI lineage: Eukaryota > Fungi > Basidiomycota > Agaricomycetes > Agaricales > Lyophyllaceae > Termitomyces > Termitomyces sp. T32_za158. Next base: position 45,366 of record JABAJZ010000018.1, on the reverse strand, counting down.
GAGGCGGAGGGCGCCTCGCAAGTGCTCGAGCTAGCTCCTCGGCGCCGAGACGGGTCCACACTGGCGGAGAACGCGAATTCAGAAGCTCTGCTGTTTCTCCGACCTTGGATGCGTTCTGCACAGCAGACTCTTGTGCCGCTGTCGTCCCCTGGCGACGGGCGGGTATTGGAGGTGGCTTGGCACGCACGGGAGGTGTCTTTGCAGATCCTCCTACTTGTCCTAACTTTAGACTGGCAATGCGAGCTGCAATGCTTCGGGGTATAGCCTCATCCTCCGACTCGCTGGGCGGTCGAGGAGGAGGAGGAGGCGCATGCTGCCTCGGAGGCAGTGGCGGTCTGACAGCAGACATGCAAACTCAAAATGAAGCACCGGACACATCACGATAATCAGCTATGACAAGCAGGGATTCTCAAGCCCGGCTTAAACTTATTTCGAGGCATGTGCGAAGCCTATGTTCAGAATCATATTCGCATGTGCAATACTACATGACTATGAGTTGGGGAGAGCATATAAAATCAATAAGTAAACTATGACCTATGATCTGGGCTTCTCCTGCGGGAAGTATAAGTGATAATCCCAAGCAAGATGTGCAGCTTCACAAACCTTCTTCTCTTTCCACAGAGCGAGCAGACCAACGCCGGAGACCTTGACAATTTTGAAACGCACACCGGGAATATCACCCTTAGCCTTTCCGCTACGACCGAAACCAGAGATAAGGACTTCGTCGTTCTCGTCGACAAAGTTGAGGCAACCATCATTCTATGTCTAGTCAGAGAAAGAATGGACTCAGAAGACCAGCACAACTCACAGGCACGAAGGCAGTGACTTTCTTGCCGTTCTTGATGAGTTGCACACGCACACATTTGCGGATAGCAGAGTTGGGCTGCTTCGCTTCAACACCAACTTTCTCAAGCACTATTCCTTTGGCATGCGAAGAACCTCCGGTGGGAGAGGTCTTGTAAATGTTTCCAAGGGCACGTTTTTTATACGCCTTGTCGGCCTAGAGGACGTGATGAGGCACAACAGAGCATGGAGGGAGAGAGAACGAACCCATCGATTTTCACGGCGGTCGTTGCGAAGCTTGCGGGCGGCTTGAAGGCCACGAGGTTTGTTGGCTATGGAAGGATGAGCACAGACTCTGCGGAGGACGGGGAAGACGACGAACAGCCCATTCTTGAGGTCGAGGTCGATGGCGATTCGACCGTCGGCTCTCCGCCCTGGCATTTCCCGGCTCTTGAACCTTATTTTTGAAAACTGTAACAGTTCCATCACTCACGTGCCAATGCCAAGCCGCGTGACCTGTCGCGTCGCGTGGACCCAAGTCTTCGCGTGTCATTTCCTTGCCCTGCTTGGCAACTGATACCCAGCTGAAATACATTTAACACTCGTCCTCCCAGATGCTCCTTGGAACTCCCACTCTTGATGCCTTCCACCCAATACTACCACCACGGCCGCTTTCATGTCAAGGGCGGTGTCATTCCTGACGCCGTCACTGCCTTTCGCACCTACGGCAATCCTAACAACCCTTGTATCGTCTTTCCCACTTGATATGGCGCAAAGCTAGACAGTTTGTCGCTATTGACGTCTCGAACCTGTCAATGAGATTGATTGATGACCATGGCCAGGTCAGCTGTACATGATCGGAAGTGATAAGGCAACTCGAGACCAATGTCCATCATTTATTAAAGTCCGCTTATTCCACGCAATAGGTATTGAATCCCGAAAAGTATTTTGTCGTTACTTTTGCTCTTTTTTCCAATGGCGAGGTAAGCAGTCGATGATGTGAATTTCTCCTATCCATTCTTGACGGGTAATTCTTCTTGAGTCTTCGTCTCCTTCGAACACGGTAACACTTGACCCCCTCGTCTTAGCGTGCCTCTGCTTACCAGGACCTTTCTAGCCCTCGCCATATAATGGTCCATATTTTCCGGCTGTTTCTTATGAGGACAACATGTATGTCGCGTAAAGTGAATATTCGCGACGTGGACTTTGACACTGTCAAGCCGCGCCCAGTATAATGTTCTTACAAAGCACCTGGGCGTTCGGGAGGTCTTCCTCGTCGTTGGGTTTTCTATGGGCGGCCAGCAGGTGCTCAAAGTTTAAACCAGAGTGTTCAACCCTCAAACCTTGAGTAGGCTTATTACTGGCCGGTGGTTTTCCCAGACTTCGTCAAAAAGTACACTTTAAATCCTACAGTGTTCATAAAGTCTCATTGATCTTGCAGATATGTTTCCATCTGTGGATCTGCTCGAACGAGTCCACACAATCAATGGTGCGTCCTCGAACTGTGAATATGAAGTCACAGGCTTGAAAGGACTACAAAGCTTCCTCGAAGGCGTGAAAGCTGCTCTCAGCGCTTCAAAAGATTTTGAAGACGGCCATTACAAGTCTACCCCTGAACGTGGCCTTAGGGCATTTGGTCGCGTCTATGCTGGATGGGCATACGGTCAAACTGTAAATCTCCATAATTCTAACCTTTTGTGTGCTTTGTTATGAATCTTGATGACAGTGGTATCGTAATCATGGTCACTTGTACAAGGGAAAGCAAGTCAACATTTCTCGGCATACTCAATACTCAAAAGCTGATCTTGGCGAAGGTACCCCGATCTAAACTCTTTCATTCGTGAGGAATGGGAGGAAAGTTTCGTCGCGTCATGGGATGCCAATGACCTCCTCACCCTCTTGGAAACGTGGAAAACAGGTGATGTATCTTTGGTACGGGATAACGGGGATCTTCAGAAGTCTTTGGCGTCGATCAAAGCTCGCGGATTAATAATGCCCTGCAAGACTGATCTGTATTTCCCTGTGAATTGGTTTGACGCACTATTCCAGAGGCTTTTCTGATTGAATTTCAGCCTGAAGATAGCGAATCTGAAGTATCCCTGTGCCAAGGGAATGCGCGTCTGGTCGTTATTGACTCCTTCTGGGGCCATATGGGTAAGTCTTAACCAAGAAATTGCTCAATATTTTGATACAATTGTCTTTAGCTGGGGGAGATTCAAACGCTGAGGACAGTGCATTCATAAGGCGAATGATGACCCAATTTATGGAAGAGAAATGAGCGGTGAATATCGAGTTCAAGTAGCCCTTGTATTACGTAACTATCCAAATTTTGTAAACTTTCTACATGTTGTCACTGTCGGTCCGATACTCGACGCGAAATCTTCGTTCTGTCCCCTTCGTGATAAAAAGCCAATCCAGGAGTTATGCCGCCTCTTGTCTCCTCGATGACCTGACTCAACGCGGGTTTGTTCACCACGTTACTCGGTGCGCTCTACTCAGCTATCCACGATCCCTTCCTTGACGACCGAGGTCAAGACCAGAAGTGCTTAGTGCTGCGCTCGAGTCAAAACGACAGGTCGCGTACGTGGGCATTGATCCGACAGCTGGATCTCTGCACATTGGTCATTTGATTCCCCTCATGTGCTTGTTGCATTTCCAGTTGCGTGGACATGGTGCGATACCCCTCGTGAGTGTATACGCGTTTTTCACGCGCGTTGTCGTGATTTTTACATCGGTTTTAGCTAGGTGGTGCCACTGGGCGCGTAGGGGACCCCTCCGGACGTTTAACTGAGCGGCAGCTGGCAGACATCGAACAAGTCAGCGACAACGTCGACAGCCTGACCAAAGGAATCCAGGCTTTCTTCAGGCGTGCCGCCGCTTATGCTCAGGCGCGTGGGCTAAATGTTGATGAGTCAATCACGGAGCCGGTCGTCACGAGTAATCTTCAGTGGCATGAAAATATCAACTTGCTGGATTTTCTGCGGACAGTGGGAGTACATGCTCGTGTGAATACCATGCTAAATCGAGAAAGGTAAGACACCAGGTAGAAAGAAACTTGTCTCTAACTTTGTGCGCTGAAGTAGATTTTGTGTTTAGTGTGAAGGCCCGCTTGACCTCTCAGCGTGGACTCTCCTTTACCGAGTTCACTTATCAATTACTCCAGGCCTACGATTTCTATTTCCTACATAAAAACCACGAGTGCACGATCCAAATTGGTGGTTCCGATCAATGGGGGAATATCCTTGCAGGAATTGAACTCATCGGCCGTTTGGATAATCCCGCTTCCGAGGACATAGAGGGCAAGGCTTTTGGACTCACAACACCGTTGTTAACGACTGCGTCTGGAGAGAAATTCGGAAAAAGTGCAGGAAATGCTGTTTGGTTAGACGCTAATCTAACTAGCGTCTTTGATTTCTACCAGGTATGTACCCCCTACTTCATATGTTGTTTGGTACCTAATGTCTTGTCCAGTATTTCGTCAAAGTGGATGACGCAGATGTCGGGAAATATCTGAAATTATTCACGCTTTTAGCCCACGACGAGATTGCCTCGATAATAAAAGCCCATACAGTGAGTAATTATCCGTCACAGCATTGGCATTTCTTTTGACATGTGGGTAGGCACAACCTGAAAAACGTATAGCACAAAAGCGGTTAGCTGCTGAAGTAACTCATCTAGTTCATGCAGGTGCTCCGTAATCGCTTCTTTCTTCGGGCCATCTCTCATACTCTCCAGATACCGGAGTTTCTCGAGCGGTTACGCTCACCAAACTCCTCTTTGAGTCTGATTATAATGGGCTCACCACTCAGCAGATCACATCCGCATTAGAAGGTGACCCACGCCTGGTTATGGTGGATGAAAACGAGCTGCTTGACTCTCCTATCATGAAACTTGCGGCAAAATACCACCTTGTGGCTTCAACGTGTAAGAACATCTTTCAATCCTGGCAGATTGGCTTCATCTAACGTTTTTAAAGCCGCGTCGCGGAATCTCGTGCAAGCCCGTGGACTCTATATCAACAATCAAACAATACCAGAATCACAATTCAAAGTTACCAGGTCAGAGCTCATCGATGGACGAGTGGCCATACTGCGTGCTGGGAAGGATAAGTTGCTTATTATCGTATCAAAAGGGAACGTATAAACATCCCTGTACTTTTGATCTGTAGTTCGATATCATACACTCTGTCTAATTACTTAGTGGTATATGCTATATTTATGTTAGAGCAGTTGCAATTCTGGATGCTACTGAACACTGATCTCCGAGGTCATTCGCATTCTTTTTTTCGTGTTGATGTAGACTGTTCAGCCCATTTCTGGTTTGAGAAAAAAGTCTGTACACTAGCTTTCAAAGCCACTTAACGCCGTCACATGCTTGCTCGGTTAACAGATACACAGAGATAGAATGCAGATTCAGAACCCGAGAGCGTGACCTCACTTAACACATCAACCAAAAATCAATAACATAAATGGGTATTCTCTCAAACGGAAACCGCTCGATGGCTTTGTGAAGGCTACATCGTGATATAGGCTAATATAGGCTTACCAGATCCATGATGTAGGGGGTAAAAAGAGCTTATTGTCGACAAGATTCAAATCGATGAGTCTAATAATCACAGTCAACAGAGTACCCGATGTTCCCAAAACTTTTGCGCAGCTAGCTAGGACAGTTTCTCACAACATGCATGGTTTCCACGAATGCCAGATATATCTCAGATACTCAGACAGACAGACGTTCTAGCTATCTTTTTCAATCAACCCGGATTGCTTTGTAAAGCCTATAGACCGCCCAGTATGATGCAAGAAAACCGACCGTCCCTGTAGAAATTGACAGAACACACATCAGTTTTCACATTCTCACAATCAGAAAGAAATTTTGTTCTTCCGTACCCGTGGCAAGGAAGTCGACCATTGTAAGGAGAACAAGGTATCCAAGGTATATGGCAACTCCCGAGAACGAATCGAGGGAAAGACGAGTCGCCCAGTAGAAAAGCCCATAAGCGAAGACCCAAAATGCACTTCCACCACCTATCAAGAAGGCACGCCAATGCCACCTTGAAAATATGGCATGAGAATGACTGGGGTAACAAATTGCACAAGCACATACCTGTACTCCTCTGAACATAGGATGAAATAAGTAAACAAGATGGAAACTGTAGCTGTTGTCAATGCCACAACTCCTGCGGTAAGGGCCAAAAATCCGAATGCGTAGTAAGCCCGGGACGCAAAAAGACTTGTAAGCACGTAGTAGAGTTCAATGAAAGTCGCTCCTATCCAACACGGTTAGAAATGGGACGGACAAATTGAAACCATGAGTGAACCGAAAGGAAGGATGCCGCCAATTACAGCTGCAGGCTGACATATCGTTTTCAGCACCTCAATAAAGGGAACCATGGCAAAAAAAAAGTACCCAAGGTCGGAGGTATTTAGGTCCTGGGGGTATTTGACGAGGGATCGCGTTAATACGTGTGGGATGCTCGATAGGCTACGGTTATTATTAGTGCTTGATCTGTCAAGCTGAGAGAAAAGCTTACACCCTTTCTGGAGCCAAAATAGGAGCCAATTGCCGATAACGGAGACGCGATACCAAACCATAACACAACAATCAAAAGCATGGTTCCTTGAAAATGTCACTAATGTTGATTGAATCGAAGCATGGTCGCCCACCAAACGGCACAGCGCCAGAAGAGCCAGCAACAAGCAGACAAAGATTGAGGATAAAGAAGATGATGAACACGACCCTGAGCATTGTGAGACTTAGCTTTACGGGGTGCCCTAAAGAACAGATATCTTACGTTGGCAAAATTGTAGCAGTGAGGAATGCGTTCTTTCGACGGTTGACCCCACCCAGCGAGGCATACACACGGCTAGAGAAGTATCCTCCAATGCTATGACGATGTGAGAAAAGCCTCGGGCGAAAACCAATAGAGTGCACACCCTCCAAATAATGACCAGCATACCATCATGACAGTTGCAAGTGAACCTCGATTGGATGGCGAAAGAAAACCCAAGAGGGCGAAGACTACAGACCAAAGTAATGAGGAAATTAATCAGGAAAAAAGACATTACCAACCAAGCGTCACAGCTACCATAGCGCACAATTGGGCCCCATTTCCGACCATGATAGATAACAGCATGGGATTTCGGGGTGAGCGGAAGACTTCACCGTGCACAAGTTTCCATCCCCAATCTTCTTGCACGTCTTCCTGCATATTACCTTGGTAGAGGTTGTTAATGTATGATAGAAGAGACTCACGCTAAGATCGATGGCGTTGTATCTCGATATCTGTAAGGATCGATCAGAGACGAGCAGCGGTAAGTAGTAAAAATGTGCGTATTGAGCTCACATCACGGGATACAGTCCGAAACAGAACCATGGAAACCATGGCACAAAGAAACACGACGATTACCATTGAGTTAATGAGACTGAACCAGTGAATACGAGGGTCCATGATATGGAGGTAGTTGTCCCATCGGGTGGCCTTGATCATTTGGTGAGTGGGTAGGTAAAAGTAGACGAGAACAAGGCGTATACCCAGGATGTGTCTGATTCCTGTAGTGTGGTCGATAAGATACTCGAAAAACGCGCTTGAAAGTACAAAGAAACGCTCACGTTCCAAGTAACACGGTACGTATAGCGAATAGTCTGATTTTGCGTTTCACTCAAGATCAGTGGCATGGATGGACCACCATTGCAAGGCGCAGGCTCCTGTTGCATACCACCAAAACTAGAAATGGCCATCAACAAACACAGTAAGTCACATATTTTCTCAAACTAACCTTGATGGCCAGACTAGAACGCCAACGATACGGAAGGTGTCTGGAGTAGGTTTGTGATATCTATAAATTCGCTCGGTAAATGGACAATGATGCAGGAACAAGAGCAACATACTTGAACATAATATCGTAATGGTTGTAAAAATTGGGCTGGCGTTGAGATTCAGCATCATAATGGCCAACATTAAAGCCTTGGTCGAAGAAGACATCTCCAGTCCGGGTATCCGTTTTCATTGTAGCCGCAGGAAGGCCATCAACAAGCCAATTGAACTCGTAATCTTCCTTAATGCGATCATTTATGAATTTGGCTGTTTCTCCAGTCACGTCTTCTACTGTGCACAGGGTTTGACAGGTTTTATTGTCGCCCAACATTTTAATCTACACAAAAAGTTGTAGAGAAGGCAGCGCCAAAGAACAGCTTACGCACGTCGTATGGCGAGTTGAATATCCTGTCGCCGAAGAGAATAGACCCAAGTGACTCGGGTTGTTTGATTGCACCCCCTTCGGGTTGACAGAATTGGAATTTGGGATTGTAATAGTCGTCTAGAAGTACAATTAGCTGTCGGCATTTGGTTGTGAGTCAAGGAGCGCAAACAGTTAATCATTGATTTCTTGGGGAAGAAGGTGAGTTTACAAACTCATCAGGTACAAAAAGACTCGCCAGTTTATCGTTGTCCCCGTACAAGAGCTTGGGAGTCAGAGCATTAACAAACACGGCGACCTTTTCATTCAGTTTGTAGTCATGCGGGGCGGCACCAGGGAGATAGAAAGCATTGGCGGATAGCGTAGCCCAGAGTGTCGAGACGACCAGGAGTAGGATACGCATGACCAGCGTGGAGAAAGCTGCAAGCGTGTTTACTGCCAAAACACATGGCCTTCGATCAAAAGTTCGATTCGATCGTGTAGATCTCAAACTAATTTTTGGAAGGAACGCTGGCAGCGCAACTTTTCCTGCGGGCTCGCGCGATGGAGTTCGAGGTCATTGCTCGATGTCACACCACCAAAGCCAGGGTCTCCAGAATGAAGCTCGCTCGTACGTTGCACGTCCATATTTTTACCATGTCCTCCAAGCTGTATCGTACTCTGCAGATGCCACAACCATGCTGCCGACATTCATGCCTGTGGCTACTCAGGCAGCTATCAAAGGGCTCACAGCAGAACAAGTCGAATCGCTTGGCGTTAGTCTCATCCTCAACAACACATATCACCTCAACCTTCGTCCAGGGCTGGAAGTTTTGAAGGCAGCCGGGGGCGCACATAAATTCCAAGGCTGGAAACAGAATCTCCTTACGGTGGGCTTGGTCGTCAAGACACGTTATTATATTGATGTGACAATTAGGATAGTGGTGGCTTTCAACTTGTTTCTCTCAGCAAATTCACAACTATCACGGAGGAAGGCGCGTTGTTCGCGAGCCCTTTCACTGGTGAACCTACCATGTTGACAGTGTGTCCAATATGTACTCTCAATCACTCCATGATTGACGAACCTAGTAGCCTGAAGAAAGTATCTCTATCCAACATACCATCGGTGCCGATATAATCATGCAGCTTGACGACGTAGGTGAGTATTCTTCTTTCGGACCTTGAGGAGCCATTCATGACACAATCTTTTCCCTAGTGTCGAGTCTGACGACTGGTCCACGTGTTCGTGAAGCCATGGAACGATCCGTGCGATGGCTCGACCGTTGTATCGTTCATCATGAAAGCTCCGGCAAGAAAGACACACAGAATCTCTTCGCAATCGTTCAAGGCGGACTCGACCTTGAGCTCAGAGATCAATGTTTAGATGAGATGATCAAACGCAAGGATGGTGTGGCCGGCTTTGCCATTGGCGGTCTCAGTGGAGGCGAAGAGAAAGGTATGCAACATCAAGCTTTGAGTACCCACATAATCCTCAAGGACGTTTTTATGGCAGATGTGTTTTGGCGAATGTACTTATCCTATTCAGTGGTATTGCGAGTGACGCTAACGGCCGATCAGTATTAAACGCTGCACAGACAAGCTCCCCGAAGATCGTATGTTCTCTTGATCGCCGCTCGACAGCCTCTGAACCGCGTCCAGGGCCTCGTTATTCTATGGGAATTGGTTTTGCAGAAGGTAGCACTCAATCTTTTACGTGCAACGTTGTGAAGGTCTCATAGGTTTTTAGATCTTCTTGTCTGTGTCGCGTTAGGAGTTGACATGGTGTGGCGCAATTTTTCACTTGGTGGTGCCTCTCATATTCTTCTTGAAAGGCAGACTGCGTATTTCCGACACGTACGGCTAGATTTGGAGTCGCATTGACACATCGCGGTCCTCTCAACCTTAGTGAGTTATGTGCGGGCTAGTAACCTCTGATTCTTACTTTCCCATTATACTAAGGACTCAGTAAACATGCGAAGGATTTAAAGCCTATCGACGATACTTGCCCTTGCCCAACGTGCTCTGACCGGACATCCCGTGCTATATTACACCACACTGTTACTCATGAGACGGCTGCTGCCCATGGCAAGTCCCTTCGATTGCAAATCCTAGTCTCAACTCACTGTTTGATAGCTATCACGTTGCATAATATAACTTTTCAGGCACAAGTCATGGGACGCGCAAGGTCAGCGATTTTGAACGGAACATTCCCTGACTACTTGCGATCTTTCTTTGCGGAATATTTTGGCGATACCGGCTATCCGGAATGGTGTGTGAATGCACTCCGGAGCGTGGGCGTCGATTTGCTTGAAAACAGCCAGACGAAGGTCATACCAGGCCAGGGGGCAAAATGGGAGTATGCAGATTCATGAACCCTCTGTAGACTCTATGTGCATATAATCTACTATCGTCGACCTTTCTTACTATTAGTACGCCGGCTGGGACGAGCATTTTTGGCTCTTTTCTTCTCCATGACTTTCCTACCCTTTCTAATTTGTTCATTTGTCTTCAGCTCGGATTTGACCCTGCTAACGGGCTTGCCCCCATATCGCCCTCCAGGCCTGGTCGGCTTTCCAGTCGATTGCCCCTCATCTTCACCTCGTTTCTTACTGACTTGGCGCAACTTCCTCTCGTAGCTCTTATGAAGCTTGTCCAGAGGTTTCGCTTGCACTACCGCATTGTGTCTGAACCTGTGTCCGCCCGATTCTCTTGGCTGACGTCCATTCATTCCGTTTTCAGCCTCCCCAACCTTTGGTAGTGATGTCTTTGTCTTGGCCTTCCATTCGTCAAAGCGACCACTTCGATATGTAGCTGGCAGTTTCGCTCCGCTCTCCGTTCTGATGAGTTTAACATTGTCTGCACCGACACTGTTACCCTGAACAAACTTCTTCTTCTTCTTGTCCCAATTCAATTGGCTTTGACGCTTTTGACGGCCGGCGACGACGTCATCTCCAGTGAGATCAAAAGTCGCACTCTGAGCCTGTTGAGCAAAGGTGGCACCGTCATTTAGCGAGTACCTGGAATGATTTTTCGATGAGGTTGATGATAATTCTGGTAAGCTAATTGACTGTACCCTTTCTCGGTTGCTGCTCCTTTTTGGTAATGCGAGATATAAAATTCTGAGTCCCGATAGCCTTGATTTTTGGACGATGTATTGAATACAGCCTAGAAGGAGTGTGAAAAAGGGTACTAACGCGCTGAAGGTACTCATACTTCAATATCAACTTCATTTGCCATTTGAGTCACGTTGCCAGAGGGAACAAATTCGTCTGGCTCGTCCTGTGCCGTAGAAGAGGTTGATACCAGAGTGCGCTGAGCCGATCTCTTCATCGCTTTCCTGCGTTCCTTCATTAGAGCCGCATTTGTCGAATTTCCCTTTGTCCCGATCTCAAACACAGTTTCAGAAGGGGTGAATGAGTTGACAGCACGCATCAGCGCCTTCCTTGCCTCCTCCTCTTCCCTTCTCTTTTGTTCCTTCCTGCCTCTCAACAGCACGGGATGGATACCGGAGTCAGAGCCCGCAAGCAACCACTGTGAGTCTTTGATCATTTCCTTTGCTCGTTTATAGCTCGGAGGGCTGGCTTTGACTTTGCTTTTCTCATACAACGTATGCCCCCTCTTCATAACGTCTCGCAAAGAAGGCAGGGCGTGGTTAGCATCCTCCAGTGTTCGTATGTACTCGATATCTTCGTCAATCTTGCTACGCTCAAAAGTCCCCAGAACAAGGGACTCAATATACGGTCTGTCGCAATCTTCTGTCGCATCGTTTTTTATTGGCCGGCCCAAGAATAATTGGAGATCCAAGAGAAAAGGTAGCTCTGTATTGGTGACGAATGACCATGCCCATCCCTGTCGACCTGCTCTAGCTGTCCGTCCGACTCGATGAACAAAAACCCTGGCACTTTGAGGGAAATCATAGTTGATCACGTTCTCAAGGACGGGAATGTCAATTCCACGAGCGGCAACGTCGGTCACGACAAGAATACTCGTGATTCCACGTCGGAATTGATCCATTTGAAAGGTTCGAGCTGACTGGTCCAGAGAGCCATAAATATGCGAGACCGCATATCCCGCAGAAGTCAAGAGAGTAGACATAAATTCTACGTGGTGCTTTGTCGCTACGAAAATGAGGGTCTGGTGTGGAGCTGTGAATCGCTCTGAATGCTTAGATTTTCCTTTTCGTCTTTCAGAGCTTTCCTCTACTGTTTCGCAATTAGCGCTCCTGAAAGGCACTTTGATCACGTCGCGGAGAAGTGAAAGGAGACAACCTTCCTTCTCTGCTTGCTTGACAGAGAAGAATGCCATCCTGAGGTCAGTACTGACCTTGCTTTCAGTATCTAATCGCACCAGTTTGGGCTCCACCAAACCAGCTTTGGCGAAGTCAACTAGAGATTTTGGCAAGGTCGCGGAGAACAGCAGTGTTTGTCTGGTTGAAGGAAGCCGATGTATGATCTCTGTAAGAGCAGTTTCAAAACCCATTTCAAAAAGGCGGTCAGCCTCATCGAAGACTAGATATTGGATGGATTTCAGGTCCAGATTCATTTCCACGATCAAGTGAAGTAAACGGCCAGGTGTTGCTATGATTCTGCAAATAGCTGTCTGAATAGATACGTTGTCAAGGGAATCAACTTACACGTCAGGATTGTTCGTGATTATTTCGAACTGTTCGTCAAGACTTTCGCCTCCTACTATAAGACCCCATCTCAAGCTTTGCCCATTGTTTGAACTTTCGCTGTTCTTGTCACCCGCATGTTCCCCGGCGTCGGAACGCCAGCCTCTTGTCAATTCTTTACCAACTTTGAGTACTTGAAGCGCCAGTTCTCGAGTTGGTAACAAAATAAGTGCCCGGGCACCAAACGTTGTTGTATGCCGACCTCCCAATCTTTGGACGAGAGGTATCATGTATGCAAGAGATTTTCCTGATCCAGTGCGCGCCATACCGACGAGATCTCGTGGAGGGTTCGTAAGAAGAGCAGGAATTGCGAGACGTTGTATCGGCGTTGGGACTCGATATCCCTGAAGTGTTAAAGAGCGTAGAAGGGAGGGATGAAGTCCTGTAAAGTATGCTTTCATGTCGCTTGACCAAAAGGCTGTGCACAAACCAACCCATGCTTTGAAAACTGCCACCACCGACTTCGCCTTTGACAACCTTCCCTTTGCCCTTAGCTTGTTTCACTACCTCAGTTCCCCCTTTAATATGTCTTTTCGCGGTAGCTTTTTGCAAGAAGTCGTTGAAATCATCGTCATCTGAAGCTTCAGTAACAGTTTTTGCTTTCTTTCCAGAAAGAGCATTGGATATGTCTATCTCATCATCAGACGATTCCTGTGCGAGTAAGGGGGATACACGGGTATAGTTTTCGTCGACGGCCGGCCGTTTGCGCTTGGGTCCAGCCAGATGAGTCGTACTCATAGGTAATTTTTGCGATCAACTATCTCAGAGCACAAAATACTCTGTTTGAGTGATTACATAAGTGTGACCGCACGAGTCACAAGCATGCACCTCCTTCGCCGACACAAGTGTATAGCGACTCGGAGTTGGTGAAACAGGCCGGACGCATATGGGATATAGTGAGACGATGGGGCTTCGAAGACCGGGATATTCCTCGGCATCCTGATTTTTCAAAGTTGGCGCTTAACATTTGACGCGGACGGCGCATCCATCCTGTCCTTTCTATATTTATGTGTACTTGCTTCATTATTTTCCAACGAGGTGTAGTATTACTACACCTGAGTTACTTACGTAACGTAGTTGGAAATAAAATCTCATCTCATCTCACACCAAAGTCACTAGTCAAGCTCAAGTGTCGCTGTTCCTCGCTGTTCTCGTCACCAGTTTATCAGGGCGCGAAGTCTAGAGTCTGCAAAGAATACACACCGGGCCCGAGACAATTAATGTCATCCTCAACCGTTCGACCTGCAGATCTTCATAGCTCCCCGAGTGGCTCAGGCGAAGGCCATTACCATTTTAGTGGACCCTCCTGTAAATTCTGTCATGTTGTTGCCTCGCGTTCCTCGTTATGAAGTTGAATCTAGTTTAATTTCTCTCAAACCTGTTTGTCATTTCGTTCCGTTGTTCAGCAACATCCTTTGAGGGTGCCCTACGTGTGCGAGTGGTTGGAGTAAATCGGTCTGTGACCTGATCAAGCGTATAATGCATGGCTTCTTGTCCAGTAGTTGTCGAGAGCAATCTTCTACACGAAAAAGAATCAGCAGGATCCGTTGGATACTCCTACCAAATGGCGAAGTCGCGCTTCCTTGTCAGTTACTTACCTGCGTCTCTTCCAAATCAATTTCTTATGTTTCTCAACGTCAAGCCGTCAATATTTCCATTTCAACGTCCTCTCAGGTACCCAGTGTTGTCTCTATGTCGAGGATTGTCGGATCTCCGTATACAAACTTCGCAGCCTTGAGTTATCACTGTCAACTAAATAAACCCTCGTTAACTGGAGCCTAATCTTCTCGATTCTTTTAGGAAGCAACTGACCAAAACCTCATGATTTCACATAGAGATATCCAACTTGGCTTGCCGCAAGCAAGCTATCTTCGTAATTACCATTAGAATAAAGTCAAATCAGGGTAGTACATACAGTCTATTGAAGCCAATGTCAATTTCCGCATCCCACTTACTAACCTTCACTATCAACGCCTTGACAAACCACGAACATTCGAACTTGATGATGTACGTGTCGCAGTGCCACTCGGCATTGGAAGCTTTGATGTTGCCTCTCTGCTAGTTGTTGTTCCCATTGAACGACCGCGAATCAAAGTGGAACCACCTGGCGTGTAGGTTTTAAGCCAAACCCGCGTGGATAATTCAAACACTGTATTACCGGCTCTTGTGGTGGCTTGACTTGTACCACGCATTGACGCTCGAGTACCACGTCCTCGAATTCCGCCACGAACTACCGCCTTTTCTTTCTTCTTCTCTTGTTCAACACGCTCCCTCTCTTCTTTCTCAATCTGTTCCTGCGCCTCGCGTTTGAGCCTCTCTTCTTCCTGCTGTTTCGCAAGAGCCTTTTCCTCCGCGTCTCGTCGCGCCTTTTCTATCTGTGCAATTCTTTCGTATTCAAGCGCTTCCTCATCCTAAGTAGTGGAAGGATAGATTAGGAAGGCCATGGAAGTAATAGGCAAGGCTTACCGCATCCGCGCCTTGCCATTGCTGATCGAAAATGAAATGCGTGAATTCCTCAGATTTGGAAAGGATACTGATATATTTATTCAAAAGAGCATCTGTCTGTTCTAGTTGCATTGCAACACGCTATACAGGTAGAGACATGTTAGAGACACGTGAATGCATGGTGAGAGTAGATACACTTGATTCGCAGATCCTGTGTCCTGTAGTGCTTCGTTGAACAATGCGAAAGAGGCATTTAGCTTCTTCAATATGAAGATATCGCTTTGAAGTTTGTCCTCATGTAACTTTGCTGTGAGTCTTTTGTCGTGTTCATCTCGTTTATCTTCTTTCGTCTCTTCTGTCACATTGCCCTCTGGTCTGTCACCATCGGCAGAACCATTTGGACGAGTTAGGGATGAGCCCTGAGTCGGCGCTAAAAGACTGAACATTTTTTGTGACACAGGTACCCTATCAGCTAAAGAAAGCTCTGATAGGGAGAGATCGTCTTCGATTCTTGTGCGCGATGATAATGATGAGGGGGGTGGAGATTGCGACAACAGTCGAGAACCACTCGCTGGAAAGAGGATGTCTGAGGAGTCGAATGAGCCATACATTTCGGAATGCATATCGCTCATCTGGCTACGTCGACGCGTCGTGAATGATTGAAAAGGCGTCGGGATCTGAAAACTGTTTACATACATTGGGATACGGTATTTATTGCATGCATATGTACTCTCATACAAAAAGTTGAGTCCTAAGACGTTTTTCATTCGTGTCTTTACTTATGAATGCATAAATCACATGTGGATAAGGATGCGTTGAAGCAAGCTTCCCCAACAAGAAGTCACGCGTACCACGTCAATACTGTGCGACGAGGTTTAAGCCAATCCCTTGCAATGGAGGGTCCCAAAGCCAATTGAGCAGTAGGTTTTAATCGGAAGTCAATCACTGGAACTGCCATAAAATCTATCATAGTCCTTATGGGGTCTTTCAAATCACTGAGTTTGTTGCGATATTTTCTAGTTGGATTTTAGGTCGACAAAAGCAAACTCATTGGCGGCTGGACTTTCATATCAGGAGAAGGCCGTCCTTTACCTTCACAATTACTATGAGACTTTGAATGAGCAAAGAAAACACCTCGACGATGACGTGAAAGACCAACCTCAACTGGCTGCCAAATCTGAAGCCAGAATTAGTTAAAGGAGAACGTGGATCAAGTAGAGACTCAGGTGCGTTCACTTCAGGGACACAGGGAGGTTTTCTTTCGCATATGAAGCCGCATTTAGGGCATGAAGAAGACTCTGTAGGTGAGAACGATGCATTCGAATGGCCGCCATGCATTGGCGAACCGGATGTGAGGGGCGACATGTTCTTTGGAGTAAAGAACTTAGGCGAGTCCAGAGAGCCGAGAGTAATATCCAGCGGTTCCATGAAATGCGATGTCGGTTGAGATACAGCAGCGTCTGGTAAGGGAGGTAGGTTATCCATTGGTCGGGATGTCTCCAACTGGATTGAAGTAAAAGAGGAGGTTTCCTCTTGTGGCGCCTGTCTTTCAAGGCTCAAATTATTATTGAAGGATCTCGAAAGAGTAGAGGGCGAGAAGGGCTCTTCAGAATCACTGGGATATGACGGAACGTCAGACGGTGTTCGAACTATTACGCGAGGATTTCGAGGGGTGGCTTGTTGTTTAGCCATAGGAGAAGCACGAGAGGATGACAAAGACTGCCTTCGTATATAGGTCGTGTTAGGATGATAGACTGCGGGGAGCAATACAGACTGAGCCTTCGCCATGTTCGATGGCTTCCCTGTTAGAAATTGTCGAGCCTTCGGAGTTTCTGATGCTCTCGTAGAGCTCCTAGACGGGCAAGCCTGAACACTTTCATGTGTGGAAAGCATCTGCGAAGCACCTAAGCGGGACTCGGGATCCCGTCCGACAGCTTTGGTAACTCCATTATCTCTCGCTTGAGCAAAACTACGGCTAGCCTCTCCTACGGTGTTGAAGCTCTCATGGATTGCACCAGGCACGCCACTGACGAGTGGTGCCACTTCCGACCTGGACATTGGTTGAAAACTAGTTCATTGTTGCGCAAAAGATCTGAGCAGCTTTACCAGGTCTCGTAGACGCCTGTGGATTTGCCGACTAGGACAACGTACCACTTTTTGGCCTTTCTTGGCATTCCTACAGTTGCGGAATAAATTGAGAATGCAACAGAATCCTAGCAGGGTCCTTCGACACCTTTTCGATACTTTATGAATGATCTTGTGTGAACCAAGCTCGATCAAAGAGTCACTTGGTCATTATAAACAAACTGTTTAAGCGCGTTCACGCACACACTTTGCGAGAATTAAATTTGGTGCTCAGATTATAGGAATTGGCAATGACTATAGGTATTAGAATCAAGCCTAATGTCCAGATATGTATGCGCTAAAAATGGAAAGTGCCAGAGTCATTACACCGCAACATATCCACGGTTTGTCGAACGTCGTGGACGAACGGAGGAACAGAGGTGTCCGATAACATCTTGGAACATATACGGCACTTCTTTCCAGAAGTCACGGTGTCTGTTTTCAGGTCAATAATATTCAATGCGTACAAAAAATGCAACACACGGAAGAAGATCTGCACCACGGGCTCCGTATGTCGTGTAATTATGATATGCACCTAGACAAAAATATGCAGCAAAAGCAAGAATGATCCTGAGGCAAACCTGATGAGACTAGGGACTGAATCAATGGAAGAAAGACCTACACGAGGAAGAACCAGCTAATTCCGCTTCCAGTGCTTTTTGGATTGTCACCTTGAGGTGGTGCACTGTCAGGAATATCACCATTATCGTGATGACCTTCATCCTCATCCCTGTCGATAGGGCAACCAGCAGGTGCGCTCCATGAAACTACTACTTGCCAATCATCGAAAGACTGGAGAATAGGGTCAGAGGTTTCCCCTTGACTGCATTGGATCGTGAGACTGAGCAACGGATGTATTAGCGTGGCATTGGAAGGGTGTGGATATTCGGCGCCAGTTGAATTGATTGTGATGGATTTGAGGGCTATTTCCAACAGTGAGAGAATAGAAACCCATTATTATAACGACCTACATGAAGTTTCGGCTTGGAATGTTAAGTTCTGAGTGGAAGCTGACATCAATGGAATCACGGAAAGTATACGGTCTTTTTCATCTGTTTTGCTGTTGATTTGTGTGAAACATGCCCTTGTACCCTTTGCGCACTTGTTGGAAAGAACTGAAGAGTCAATCAACTTGTTCAACGGGACGACTAATAATGACGGGCACCTGATCGCTTTCAGCCACATCCTCCTGCCTCACGAGCTCTGCACACAGGTCAAACCTAAGAAGGTCAACGGTAGACGTAGGCGGCGTTTCACGCTTCCGTTTCGCTGTATGCTCTCCAGCAAGAGAGGTTAAATCGAATTTGATGCCGTTGGTTGTCACTCGACAGTCGAAAGTTGTACCATCCTGCGCATGTACGGAAGATATCATAAGCAGGAAGAGGAGTATCAAGACGGCAGTAAAAGCGTAAGATGATCGTAAAATCATAGGTGACCAAGTGGAAAAACGAGAACTACAGTTCAACAATTAAACGTTGAACGTTTGAGGCTCAGGGGGTACGTTGCAAAACATCATTTATTTAATTAAGACTTCCGGATTCAATAAATGTATCACCTTCAAACAACTGATGCTTGTAGACTACAAGTCTTGAATCACCGTGTACGTTCCCCCCTGGATTTCCAATTTACCATTTTGGAACGTCGGGGGAGAGGTTTCTCCTTCAACCTGGACTGGTCCTGTGCCAGGTAACTGGATAATTCCCCGAGTGCTCTTAGGAACGTCCACTGATACCATCAACTTGCTGTCCTGTATCTCCCACTTCACTCCAAACCAACCTAAACCGGTTGTCAAGCCACCTTCTGCAGCATCCAAGCCACTTAACATTGGTGACAGAGACCAAGTTGCACCTTGCGCAGAAGTAAGTGTCAACCCAAGGACGAAAAAAGTCAAGGCTGGAGTCGGACCAGTCGCCCACCCATGGCTGTGACTGGTATATGAATGGTCAAAGTTATAACCAGCAGCCGAACGATACCTATATTCAGCCTTGTTTTAAAACACCTGTGATGCTTATATCGTAGGAACAATCTTACCCTAGGGACCCATTGCGCGTAAACCCTTCCAACAAGCTGGATTGTACAGAGATATTCGTAGAGAGCATGTAACCCCACTGAAAAATAATCAAATTTTAGGCGAAGTTGTAATCCTAGCGCAATGCTTACCTCTAGAGTGAATGTCGACTTGCTATCAAGGTTATTATTTGACAAAAAACATACCTCTGCGCATGAGATCTAAAGCCCTCTCACCGTGACCAGCAATAAAATGTGCTTGAACCTACTTTGGTTCAGTCTCGAATCATGTGTAAGAGAATTCAGGCAAAGTGAAAGGCTGACTTCGAATCCGCCCACAAATGGGATAATTGTATCATTAAGTTCCGGGCTTAACGGTCCAATATCAGTCCAGAAGTTGGTCAAACCCTTGCTAACAGCCGC
Organism: Termitomyces sp. T32_za158; assembly: GCA_018857265.1. Taxonomy (NCBI): domain Eukaryota; kingdom Fungi; phylum Basidiomycota; class Agaricomycetes; order Agaricales; family Lyophyllaceae; genus Termitomyces; species Termitomyces sp. T32_za158. The sequence continues at coordinate 25,734 of JABAJZ010000018.1, read as the reverse complement.
ATTCTGGGACTGCTGGTTGGTAACATTGAAGAGAACAGCTAAGGAATTTCCATCCTGTGGATGCAGTGCTGAAGTAGGGTTGTCCCGGAACATGCCAGCTGCGTCGTCCCATAGTAGATTATTGTACGCGGCTTTTAAGGCTGTCGCGTTGGCTGTATAGGTCGCGGCCAGTTCCGCAAAACCAAGATGTGTTGCCAGGTCAGCAGCAGTAACGAGGGCCTTGACGGGTTAGATTGAATTGGAGGCAAAGGAGGCTAATAGGGAGTGCTTGCCTGGTATAAAATGGCATTAGCCGCAGAATTATGACCTTGACCATTGTCACGCCCCCAGTCGTTGGAAAACGCCTGGGGAACGTTCATGAGCCCTGTAGAATCCACCTGGCCTTCCAAGAATGCCAAAGCCTTGGTGTAATTTCCCCAGACAAGACGTGCAAAATCAAGGTCCCCTGTATATAGATAGTAGTTGTGGGTGCCAATCAACGACCAGCCTATGTAAGTATCGCTGCCTTTGGCATTGATAGGCGGTCCTGAATATTGAAGAGAGCCAGTGTTGGGGTCCTGAGTCGAAAACATGACAGCCAGAGAATTTCTCGTCGGGAGCAAATCATTCAATGCAACGAGCTCAGTATGAGAGGAGATTCCCATGTCCCCTGTAGTCACGATGTGATCATACTCTATTGGCTAAATCACAAGAGTTTACCTGGCCAAATATTTCTGTGACAAGTATAGTCAAAACGATGTTTTCACAATCTTACAATGGTCAAAGCACACCTATCACGTTTGGCGCCATCAACAAGGATCGGGCCATCGACGAAACCGCCTGATGCGTTATTTGCCCAGCCTTCACAAGAGTATATCAGCTGCCTGTCATGTATACAGGCGGTGCTTACCAGCGGGCGAAGGGCAGGGTTGTTGACGGGCTTGATGGGAATCAATTGTATTCGTCTGAACCGTGTACGCTCCGGCATACCAAAGTTTCGTCAAAAAGTCGGAATCTTGAGACACAGGGTCGTGAGCAAAAAAGTAACCATTGTATGCCCTCAAGTCATCCCAATGAGGCATCCAAGTCGTATGAAGGGACACGTTCGAAATAGTGACGGCCCCATCGTCGTTGGATACAATGGTTAGATACTTAAATCCTCCTCTTTGCTCCCCAATTGTCTGGATTATAGTGCCCGGAGAAAGCGGGAATGATAATGTCTGAGTACCATCAGAATCCATAGTTGGGACTGTACGACATGAATCATCAGAATGAAAAGCGCTGATAAATTCAGAAGATTCGGTAAACGAAAGAGAAAGTGACGATTGTGGAGTTGCTCTGTTAACGGTGAGGGAGACTCGACCGCCAACCTATTTAAGGATTGAGTGAATGACACAGGTCAAGAGCACAGCGGGCTGCAAACCTCTTGCCCAAAGTCCAAAACGAGGTATGAACCGCTTCCAGAGATAGTCGCAGAACCATCGTGCGGAGGAACAAGTTGTTCTGGAGTTTCAACATCACCACTACTAGAGTGCAGAACTTTTGGCCGCACAACTCTGCTCGAAGGGGCGAAGTTGAAACTATCCCAAGGACCCGGAGGAGCTCGGGCAGCGGCACCGAAAAACAACAGGGAGAAAGAGAGTATCCAAAGAGAACCGAGATGCATGTATCGACGTTCAGCGAGTGCTCTTCACTTGAAGTTTCTTCTTTGTGGCCGACCAGTAGCTGGGGGAAGGATTTCGTTTAGATAATTCAGCTGACATTGGATGATATTTAAATGAAGAAGACATGCCCAAGCTAAGGGGGAGAACAAGCCGAGCCATGTGTGGCTAGAACACATGTTCTCGACACCGACTTCTCAACAAGAGCTTTCACACGACCGTGGTCAGAAACGTGGTCTTCCTGTAAGAAAATTACTGCATGAGAAAGATTGACGTGCACTAATTCTTGCGTCCATAGATATTGGAAAAAAAATAAAAAAGAGGGTTGTGCTGTCTCCGAACAGGAAATTGATTGACAGCGAAGCCTGTACACCGAGATTCAAGTAAAGTCAACGCAAAGTACACGCTGAACACCTTGAAATCTTCCCCAATCGACGAGGCCAGATCAGGTAAAAAAAAGGAGAACCGAACCGTCCTCTGCTGTAATGTTTCCACGATCCGATGGGATCATCGGCAAAAAGTATTCCTGGACAGATGCTCATGTAGCAAACAATGCTGGGTACATGGTCACAAGGATACAATGATCACTTTGGTCTGCGGCCGTAAGTTCCATCATTGCTAAGACGCCTTTTTTGCCCTCGTGAAGTTGAGCTGTCCACTTGAATCTGATATTGTCCTTAAATATGTCCCCCTTTTTTGGAATTGAAGTCTGAGGGCAGACAGTTTTTCCAGAGCATTGTGCAACATGTCGAAAATACTGTCATGACCGCGCGAAAGACATGAGCTGTGTGAAACGATGGCAGTGGGAGCTCATAATTGTTGGAGTCACTCCGGGACGATCACTAGATATGCTAGTATCCATAAGATCTCACAAGCAGACTGGGTCTCCCACAATTCTTGGCTTTGCAACAAGTAAGTGGAGAGGAACGCTTGAACTGTTTTGAGAGCAGCTTATAGGAGTTCGCATACTGAGATGGATTCATAAAGCAGTGTCGGAGCGATGCCGCTAACCCTATCGCGGCCAGATTGACGGTGATAAAAGGCATAAGAACATAAACTGAGAAGAGCGGCGTTGCGAAAAAGTACTTGTCAAAGTGGCTGATTAAGGCGCGATGGTAGTTTTAATTAAGTAAGGATAGCAATTTTTGTCACGTGAGCGTACGCGTCAATAAAACACAGCACACATTCTCTCTCAAAGCCACACTTTACCAGCGCGATGGCTGCCCTCGAGAACCTCATCTCTTCAATTTATCATGAAAGACAGCAACCTGGATCGATGCTCTGCGCCCAACACGCACTGAACAATCTTCTGCGTATGTCCATCTCATATTTGGATTAGCATTGATCCACCCCGCTCAAGTATTTTGTCCACGCTCCCAGAGGGAAACTACGTGAGTCATAGTCGCGATTATAAAACTCAATGAAACTTACATACGCAGTTTACTGCTCCTGATCTATCAGATATCGCCAAGAGCCTCGATGCTTTAGAACATAGCTACGATATCACTCACTCTGGTAGTACCAATATGGACGATACAGGCACGTAGCGATCAAACGCTCTTGAGGCTGTGTCATATAGAATGTATCTCAGGCTTCTTCTCACTGCAAGTTTTGGAAAATGCACTCGCGGTCTGGGGACTCAAGTGAAATCTTTCTCCGGATTTGGAGAGTTGCCCGCTAAACTCTCGTCTTAGTCTCACTCGGTGGCGCGGCGAAGATATGCGCCCCTATCGGGATCATCCACAGTAAGTAATATATACCCTGTTTCTTACTACTCCTTTAACTTTACCCCGCAGGACCCAACTTGCATTCATTCTAAATCTCGAACAACATTGGTTCACTCTTCGACGATTTGGACATGCGGATCCTAACGTCAATGATGATTCCATTGACGGACACTGGTTTAATCTGAATTCTTTCCTCGCTCGGCCAGAATGGGTTGGTAAACTCTATCTCGGAATGGTGTTGGAACAAGCAGAAAGTGAAGGTGCATTCGTCCCTTTCTATCACGGATGAGACTCTAACTTTTGGCCCAGGCTACTCAGTATTCGCGGTCACTCAAATTGATCCTTCGGCACGCCTTTGTTTGCCTCGTACCGTTGCCGATGAGATTGCATCAACCATGCCCGAAGCGGCGCAGTCCAATTCTCGCATATCGACACAGAGAACACTGGATTTCACCTCAGCGCCTGGTGTTCCTGCTCAGAATAAAAGTTTCGAGGATGAGGATTATGAACTGCAGGCAGCGTTGCAGGCATCCTTGATGGGCAACTATCATAGTGCCGATCCTGTTCCTCTTGCCCCTCCACACGTTGTACGGTCGTTTCCACAGCTACCATCTGGCGATTTCGAAATACCATCAACATCACGGGTCCAAACCGACTTGCAGGCGCCTACAAACGAAAATGACGAAGAAGACGAAGACGAAGCCATACCAGGAGATAGGACTCATTCAGACCCAGTTGCGGCGAGCATTGCTCGTGGTCAGGTTATGTTGCAGCAAATGAAGGCGCATCAGGAGCTTGCTCAGCGCGAGCTGTGGGATGAAGGCTCAATGACGGAGGCTGATGCTGCTGCTGCTGAAGAAAGGCGAGCCAGACGACAAAGGGAGGAAGTGGAGGAAGCTGAACAGTTGCGTCGTGCCATTGCAGAAAGTGAAGCATTAGCACGAGCTCAAGGACACGCACCATCGAGTGATGATGGTTTAGACGAAAGGGCGGACACGGTAAATGTCTCTCGACCTGGACCTAGTCCATTTCAGGGTATCGGTGATAGGGTCTACGACGACGACGACGTTGAGTTGCAAGCGGCTCTCAAAGCCTCCTTGGAGCACGTTCCCCAAGGATGGGAGTTCCCAGAGTTAATATCTCAGCCAGCGCCTTCTCAATCTATCGCTGCCCTTGCCCATGCCTCTGGCGTTGCATCTGCTCGAACGGAATCCAAGCTCGAAGATGAAGAATCGATGCTTTCAGAAGACACAGAAGACTTAGAAGATCGAGAATCTTCAGATGCCGCCGCAGAAAACGTCAGTATGGATGAACTCAGGAAGAAGAGACTTGCTCGATTTGGAGTGTAAATCAGGACTATTTAGGTATAGTTTACATGCGGGATAATAGTTCTTGTAAGCTTGATAATTAATAATACTTCCAAAGCTACGAATGGTTCCTCTCTTGCAATATCTTACGTAGAATATACTTTCATATTTATTGGTTATACAGTAGTAGGATTGGGGTGTTAAAGTACAGTGTACAATGTGCATGATAGTCCATTACAGAGATAAAATGAAAGATAAGGACAATGCTTTAGGATGTATGTGAGGGCTGGAAACCATCGTCACCATTGACGACTCTACGATGGTGTCGCCTTTTCGCGAAACGGAGGTAACGGGAGAATCGATTTCTTGTATTTGACGGTAACACAGGGTATTCATGCTCTTCGACGTCAGGGTACCGCGTGGATTCACCAGCAATCATGTTTTCTAAAGCAAGGAAATCTGAGGGCGATTAGTCGTATTAGAGAGCATCCGATTATTAGAAATCAAATCTAATTACCTTCTCGACATATAGGGCAAGAGCTGGACAGTTCTAACAGCCAGGGATCAACACAGGTCTTATGAAACCGATGTTTACCCTCGCAGGGCAACACACGAAGATCATCCCCTTCCTCGAAATCCATGATGCATATGGGACAAGTCTCTCGGCCGATGGAGGCGGGGACAACGTCTTTCGAACCTCGTGCAACGCCTCCTGAGAAGCCTTCTCTGAGAATGAGGCCTGACATCATAGCGCTTCCAGGGCCAGACTCACTCGGGGATGAATCTGCAAGGGTCCGCTGATGCTCTACGTCACTGATGCTCTGATTGGCTTCAATTTCCATTGGTGCCTTCGGCTGTGGGGTATCTCGCTTGTCAAAACGGACAATTCGTAATTCTTTTGACTCCACGTTGGAACTGTTCGATTGACCTAGTTGATCCACGATCTTTACTGGGGTATGTTGCGATCCGAGCTCAGCAGACGAACTAGGGGCCATAGAATCGCCTCCAAACTTCACGACGGGGAAGGTATCAAGGATAGCACGCGTTAATCCTCGTGCACGACTCTGACCTACAGTGCCTCTACCGCGTGCTCGTGGCCCGTACCGTTCTGGATGACGAATGGCCCTTACTGCCTGCTCTGCAAAGTCAGCTATGATGTCACTCACGCATAGAAGACAAGATATCATACACCGATTATGATCACTATACAGAATAATGCCGAAACACAGCCCGTAATGGCATATAGGATGATCCTGATATAAAGGATGAGGATACAACACTACACGAAGGTAAGCGAGACACCTACATAGCCAGGTTGGCATTCTGCTTTTGACCGGGAGGTGAGGCATCTGCAGATTCATTAATCGTGGAGGGGCCGTCAAGCTTTACGGTTGAATTGTAGGCCTGGAGAATAGCAAAGAGATAACCTGGTGCCGGGGGCGTACCAGCCTGCAAGGTTGTATTTATCACAGAAGCCGAATCATTCAAGCGCTGGGAATCATAGACACTATAAAGGCTTTCATTCGTCGGGCCAAATTGTCCAAACTGATATTGAATGAGCGACGCGCTAGTCAAACTTTGAGTCGAGAATATGTCGAAAACTTGGTCAAATGTTTCCGGATTTGCGTACTCAGGATTGATGACACACGCGAAGGAATATGCTGAGTATAATAGCTTTTGATGCGGTCAGATACGCCGCCAGGACAACAGAGCATCGACCCACAGCTGCTACCGCACCCTTGTCCCGAGCAAGAGTGAATACATCCTCCTCCTGAGACGCGTTCGTGGCATTGAAATCGCACGAGACCATTGCAATCCATGGAGTCATGGCTGGAGTCATTTGAGAAAACAACACAAGACAGAGAAACAGAGAGGGCTAACTTGGTGGCGTCGTGTCATTCGTTTTTGCTTCAGAGAAGTGGACCAATGCTCCCTGCCCAATTAGTAAAGTACATTATCACAGAGAAAACCAAGTCTGCACACCATGCTAGTACCTTGGCTACCATAACCAGCGAGCTGGTAGGAAATGTTCTGCGAATAATAGCTGAATAAAGTCAGTGAATAATTTAACTCAGCACAGCATAAGGGCATGACTAACCCATTAGGATACCACCTCAGATATAGCTTTGAGATGTCGGTAACATTCAAACCGCCATCGATTGCCTCTTGGGTGGAATTTGTGGGCTGCGCGGGAACGTATGCGAGGACATGAACACATATGGACATACATCCGGCGAGATATATGAGAGCGAGTCGAAAGTTGGTCAACGTGACCATTTAGGGGAAATGGTAGAAGGAAAGCAAACTAGACGGTATGTACAATAATGGGGAGGAAAGACCTATATGAAGAATAAGACGATGCAGCAAGACTCACATGAGGTCGGAACGTTTCACTCGGGGTTCACGTTCAAGTACTGTGACGTGAGGTGCCAGATATGGCCCTATATGGCCAGTCACGGAACACTGATAGACTCTTGTGGTGAACTGTTGTAAAGTCCTAGGTTGCGATAAAGCTACCTTAACTTAACAGCAATTGTTCTACTTTATAGAGGTCACCAATTGCAAAGGGTTGTTAATGAGAGTGATAGAATTTCATTCATGATTCAATACCCTATGCCTCACGGGTCACGGTGTCACGAATCCGCACAAAGTTCATACATACATACCCAGTTTTATTGGCTGTAAGACCTCTCAAACAATAATCCCGCTCTAACGATTCTTTGTATGAAGGGAAAGATGCAGTCCATGGTGACGCACACTCGAGATGTTTGTCAGCCCCTATTTCACAACAAATTACCGACCGGCTTTCGCTCTGCCGAACACTCATCCGTGGCTATGTCATATACTAACTTTCCTCTCAAGTAAGTCTTCTCCACTTCGCCTCGAAGGGTCATTCCAACATACGGCGATATCTTGTTCTTGAATTTCAGATGGTCGCTTGTGACCTGTGGAGAAAGGTAGATCAACTTTATGAAACCGCAGCAATTATTGATCCCGACCGTGAATTCTTTGTTAGGGTCCCAGATAACAAAGTCTGCATCAAGCCCAACCCTTAACTGACCCTTCAGGTGACCGAGGCCAGCATGCGCAGCGGGTTTCAGACTCAACCAGTCAACAAGCTGAGCAACTGAGATATCCCTGCGTTGCCCTTCGGTCCATAGAAGGCTCAATCCTAAGCCCAACGTGCTGATCCCGCCCCAGGCATCCATCATATCTCCCTCGTCGAGCTTCTTCAATTCAGCAACACATGGACTATGGTCCGAAACTACAAAGTCAATCAAGCCCTCCTTTAGTCCAGCCCATAATAAATCCTGATTGTCACCTTCCCGAACCGGAGGGCAGCATTTAAACTCAGGGTGTCCATCAGGTATCTTGCTGGCAGAAAGACAGAGATAGTGGAAGCAAGTTTCAACAGTTAAATTAAGTCCAGTCGCCCGAGCAGATCTGATGAGAGGAAGGGCTGACGAAGCAGATAGATGAACGATATGGCATCGCAGAGCAGGATACTTAGATTGTAGAGATGTGATGAGGGATATGGCATCTGTCTCAAGCTTCTGAGGTCTCGAGTCAAGGAAAGTCGAATATGACTTGACATCAGCATTATCAGAAGCTACGGTTGAACCCAGTTCGGCATGGAACAAAAGGACAGCGGAAGTATCCTGACTAAAATCAATTCAGATGTTGCGAACATAGGCACGCAAGTACATGCCTGTAATTCGCTCATGGAAAGTTCGAGGTCATGCGCTGAGACACAGGGGAATTCCTGCGATTCGATTGTAGTTCTGTTAACTAGGTAGCCCGTTTGCCACGTACGTCAACGCCACTTTCTATCAGAAAACACTTGAAGCCTGTGATGCCTGCTGCCAGAAGAGGTTTGAGGTCTCCCTGGTGAAATATTAGTCCTCAATCATATGTCTATCTGTAACGAATCGACGACGAACCTGATTACCCGGGATAACGCCGCCCCAGAAAGCGATATCAGAGTGACACTGATCCCGGGCTGCCTTTCGTTTTATATCCAAATGCCTTACAGTAGTTGTTGGTGGAATTGAATTAAGTGGCATGTCGACGACAGTCGTAACTCCCCCGGATGTGGCAGCTCTGGTCCCAGTTCGAAAACCTTCCCAATCAGTGCGACCGGGCTCATTAAGATGAACATGTGCACTAATCGGATACGATGATCATTGAGTGTTTGTCAAAGCGACCCAGATCAGTAGAAACACACTCGACAAGACCAGGGAGAACATATTTACTGCCGGCATCAATCCATTGAACAGCGGGATCATCAGAATGACGACCAGAGGGCTGATGACCATGCTCTATGTGCATAATTTTCCCAGTGGAGAGGTCGACGGTGAATGTTGCAGGGACAGGAGAAGAAAAGTCCGGGAGGAGGACATTGCGACCTGTGCAGATAAGGCTCATCCAGAGAGTACAGCCAAACAGATCTGGCAATGATGCAACACGAGTATAAATTTAAAACACGTATCAAGCGCGGCTCGCATCAAGGGTACCGGGAGATCTGGCTGAATCGCACGTGCATGTATTGTGCAAGGTTGTTATTTAATATCTTCTGTCCATGTTGAACCATCGTGTGCTGTGGAGGGTACATATGTTAAAAATAGTGACTTTACGTTTGGTTGTTCACACTGACAGGCCAATCTAGTCTATATTATTCGACTACTGCATATGTACTGAGGATTCTGATGAGTTTGATACATCTGTCAGGTTGGACCTGCAGATATAAATCACGTCGCCACAGGTCTCTTCCGCCGAACACTCCCCATGTCCAGTCCTTGTGCATATATTCGACCCCAACAGAATGCTGTCCCTCGTCGTCTACCGCCTGTGCCCTTCTCTCCGCCCTTCAAGTCGTCTCTTCGTCCTATGCGCTCGATGTCGCGTCCCTTGCCTCTAGTCCCACGCTCTCTCGTTTGTAAAAAATGCAAGACGTGTATAACGTCCAGTCACCTCATACTCCCTCCATCTGCAGTGAGTTCCTTGGTGTTTTGTGTAAAAGATACACGCTACTCACATCCTTTAGTATCCACCGAATTCTCGTATGTTCCAGGGGTTCTCCGGTAAAGCCTCTCTTTTTACAGAGACGTGCGTCATGGATCGATGCCTCACTTCTATTGATATTCATACCACCCCTAAATAGTTACAACGTAAAAATGTCTCGTCCGGCCGTTCAGCTTATGGCAACGGGCGCGCACACAATGCAAGAAATATCTTGTTCTTCCTGCTCCATCTATCTCGGATGGAAAATTGTACGTGCACATGAGAGCACCGAGAAGTGGAAAGAAGGACACTGCTTGCTTGAACTTGAAAACCTATCTGACAATTCTGACAATTTCACTCCTTTGACATTTATGAATCGAAGTAATTCATCAGACACCGAAGACTCTGGCCATAATAATATCGGTGTATCGGAGGGAACGGACTAAGATATTTACTGTCCTCATCTGTAGCCTTCACTTGGACGAACTCTAACTTAATAATAACTTATTCCACCTATATTCTTTGCGTTGGAAGAATTGCAATGTTTCAATTTGTAACACTAAGTAATACATTCCACGTGTCAATGTACTCGATCAACGTGATGGGATGCTTTTTCCGTTTAGCGACGAGCGGCAAACGTCGAGCCTTCAATCCATGACTCGTCCTTCCTCTTTCTAAATGATGGCTGTGGCGAATTCTTCCCTGACTCTGCTGCCAAAGAACGATCCGTTGGAATCTTTGCACTCACCTGACGTAATAGATTTCGCAGTCAAGGATCGCGAAGTTGAGACGATTGCCTCTGCCACTGACACCGAATTTAATGACATTGCTCTCGATGATGAAACGGTGGATATTCCAGTATCACCGACAAGAGACCATAGTCCCAGCCAAGGTTCCGATGATCTCGAGCCTCCGTCCACCGCACGACCGCCCAGTGCGTCCACACCTCGGGAAGCTGTTTTAAATTCACAATCAGTGAAGACACACAAGAAATCAACCTCTAGTACTAGTACGATTCGCTCAGGAAACAATCTCCCTTTCATAGTCTCTCGCCTCCAAGATGAGCATCGTTCATCCCTGCGAGCAAGTGTGGATGGCCAGCAGAAACTCCAGGAAGAGTTCGCTCGCCTCCATAAAGAAGAGGAGAAGGCTTCTGCTGAACCGGCTGCTGCTCATAGGGCCATTGATTGGGGTGCGTTATGCGATACCAATCTCAGTTAAAGTATATTGAGATGGACTCCTTCAGATTTCTGGGGTGCCGTAATTTCTGGTAATCAAGAAATCCGCTGCTTCTTCTTCCATATCTCATCTACTGGTTGGTGGATTAGATTACCAGGGATTTGCGGCTGAAAGGCCAGAGGAGTTGGCATCGGCGATTGCCAGAGGAATTCCAGACACCCTTCGGGGGATGATGTGGCAGCATATGTAAGGGCTTCCTGGTTTGCTGTAGAATCTTGTATCTCACTCTAAATTTACAGGGCTGCTTCAAAGGACCCAGAACTTGAAGATGTTTATTTGAAGTTGCTGAAGGGAGAGAGCACACACGAAAAAGCTATCACTCGAGACCTTGGAAGGTACCGGTCTTCCCTACTACAGCAAGTTCTTGCAATCATCTCAACTCATCAGGACATTCCCGCATCATGATTTCTTTAATGACGGGCAAGGCATCGGCCAAGAGAACTTATTTAATGTTCTCAAAGCTTATTCACTGTAAACAACTAAGAGGCAATCAGGGTGTATGTGTTAATAATAGTTCCAACAGTTACGATCCACAGGTTGGATACTGTCAAGGCCTTCCCTTCGTCGTTGCAATCCTGCTATTGAACGTAAAGTGCTCTCATTCAGTCCACCAGCTATCGAACTGATTCTCGCAATAGATGCCAGACGAAGAAGCATTCTCTCTACTCGTTCGGTTAATGTACGTCTATGATCTACGTGGCCACTTCCTACCAGAAATGCCGAAGCTCCAGCTGCGACTCGTGAGTGCCCACTGATTTCTTACAGATGATACCATTTAACTAATTCTACTCAGTTTCAGGTGTAGACCACGACTCAGCCTACGTTTTCTAAATGCTCATGAGTAATTCTCAGTTTGATCGTTTAATTGAAGAACTCCTGCCCGTCCTCCATGTACATTTCTTACGCCAAGGGGTCAAGTCAAGTATGTTTTGTTCCCAATGGTTCCTCACAGTGTTCAGTTATCGGTACATTTTCTCTTTTTTAGTTATCGACTACGACAGTAATTGAATCCCTTTGGTCAGGTTTCCACTTCCGTTTGTCTTCCGAATATACGATAATTGCCTTGCGAGTGGCATTGAAGCTATTTTCGGATTCAGCATAATACTCCTCAAGAAAAATGAGGAAGAACTTCTGGCTCTTAAATTTGATGAGATCCTAGCCTTTCTCAACTCACATTTGTTTGACAAGTACAAGGCGAGCTTACTTTGTGATAATTGCTATACTGTTCTTCATGCGATTAGTGACACAGCTACCGTCAGAGGACCAGAGCGAAGAAAAAGTGAATTACAACGTAGACGCGTTCGTTCAAGACGCAGTTGCTCTACATATCACGCCCTTCATGCTCGACTCATACCGGCATGAGTACGAAGATCGAGTGGTACGTTTACATATCGTTACAAATGATGTGATAACCTCTTTTCAGCGGGAGACAAACAAACATTTGACTGAGATGGACGAGCTTCGAACGACAAATCGCGCACTGTCTTCTCAAGTGTACGTCTTGTACCTCTCATACTTACCATCAAGCTGTTCTTATATAGTATATCAGGAAAACACTCGAAAACAGCCTCGCACAGCTCAATGCAGAGCATGTCGATCTCTTGGTACGTATATCTGCCCTTCACATGAAGATCGGCTAAGCATTAGTGATGCTGAATATTTACAGAATGAACTTGTCAAATCTAGGCTACGAAATGAAGAAATAGAGGAAGAGCTTGTCCGGTACAAACTCCTGTAAGTGACGCTTTCAGAAACGAGATAGTTCCGAAGTCCTCAAGGCACTTCAGATACGCGGAGGCAATGCATGAAAATCAGGATGCTCAGTCATCACATCGTATATCTATAGCTCAGATGCTAAGGCTAAAACGCGGAAGCAATTCTTAGAGTATGAGCCTCCATCCTTACCCTCACATGTTTTATTGTGCTGGTATTGCACATTTTGTTTGCATAAGAGCCGGAATCACCCGTTACGCCTTGTACCATATACTACAATTTATATCTTCGATATCACTATGTTGGCGTTGAGGTCCTTCAGCGCTCATCAGCTTTTTCGTTGTTCCGTCTCCTGGCAGGTACAAATTGATTGCCGAAAAACCACGTGAAGAGGCCCTTGTTCTTTAGATGTCTGATTGACGACTGTTTCTTCCAAGTCTCGTCGACGTCGCCCTTGCTCTCGACGTCGACAATCTTGTCTGTATCTTACAAGACATCTCAACATCGCAGATGCCTCGGTCCAAGCATCATTTCTCTTGTCAGGAGCCGTGTAACCCAGACAAATCCCAGCCTGACCAACTGCGCCCGCGACCGATTCATCGCCCACCATTACCCGCAAACTCGAGCCCGAGACATCCTTTCTCTCTCAGAAATACCTTCGAATCTCATACTTCTCAAAGCTCGCTATCTACAGCCGAAGATAAATCTCCTACAGTCAGCTGCCCTGTGTTGTAAATCGCTTCTGTTTCTTACGAGATCGTTTCGGCAGCAGTATGCTTTCCGCGAGTCCTTTGATTTGAAGGGCAAAATGTATGCCATTTGTTCTACAGCTATTTACTGAGATGCCTACTCAACCTGTTCTATGAAGGCGACCAGAAGCAAGGCAGGCAAAGCCAGAGCAACATTCTTCCCAAGCCATGATGCAACTGTCCACTGCTCAACAGACTTTGCAAATACCAGATGTCAAATCTGGCGACCTGTACGCTTACAATTCCTTGCACTCATTTTCTTTTGGGTCTGCTCAGCCTCAGCAACCTCCACCTCGGTCTGTTCACCCTCTTTCACCGGTTCATGGCGATGAGGACAGTATTGGCGAAGATCTACGCCTTGGACAATTTGATCTTACTCCCCGACCATCCGTTGTGACACACGAGCAAAATAATCAATGCGGCCATGTAGCACAGCAGGCATCTCATACTGATCTTTTACTGGACGGAAACAGGACTCATGAATATGGCGCCACTGCGGTAGATTTGGATGCAGGTCTCCATTCAGGACCTTCGATCGCTTCCACGTCTGTAACGTCTCTCTCTAGTAGTGTCGCTGGGGGAGATGACTTGCGTTCTGGATCTCGTGCTAGCCATAATTCGAGTTGTACTAATCAAACGTCTGCCGAGCAATCTGTAATCGACGATGATGATGACCGCCACCCTCACACAATCAATCCAACCTCTCACGGTGCGGATTCTAGCCGAACGAGTAACCTGACAGTCGAGTTCAGCTCAGATGATGAGTACGGTGATTCCGAGTATGATTGCGACTACTGCGACGAAGAGGGTGTCAGTATTGAAATCGGCTCTGCACAGTATGAGGGCAGCATTGCAACAAATGAAGGAGACCATAACTTTCATGTGGATATTGGCAACGGGTCTGGTAGCATTTGGAACGGTTCCAGCTACATGGAAAGAAGGGGAAGTGCAGTAATGTCTGGGACACCAGTCGATGATTCCTTGATATTTGCTCCCGGCAGGAACAGAGAGGGCAGTCTGGCGACTCTCCGCCGGCCAAGTCGAAGCCTGGACGGTGACTTTGTAAACCTCGGCCTTACTCGACCTACACCTTCCAACCCATTGACAATGGGATACCAACTAGAACCCTCACCTACATCTGTCCCAGGGACTGGTGGTGATTGGAGACTGCTAGAGGAGAGGAACAAAGATAGAGAAATCTCGAGAAGCCTTGAGATCCCAGCGTCGCCTCCCGGCTCTAAAGGTCCCTTGAGTCATATTTCGAAGCTTCCTCTTAATCAAGCGGTACCTGCCAGTGATTTTGACCTTGATTGGGCCCAAATGCAGAGAGGTATCACTGGGCTGGACCCTAGTGCAATGGGTGATATTGTTGGAAGCTCTAGTCCCCCCGGTTCCGGAAATCGTCGACTGTCAGCGACTGGTGAAGTCGGTGCAAAATGGCTTCTGTCCTGGACGAGAGAAGCGAGGAGACCTAGTGCGGCAACTGTTTCAAGTTACGGTGGTGATACCTTTGGTAAAGCTATCCGCGACTGGGACGGTCCCAGTTATCAAGCACAACGAAGAGATTGGAGCTTTAAGAAAGAAAATAGGGATGTCTCTCTCCCTGGCGAAAAATTTGCTGGTAACATTCTGCCGCCTAAGGGAAGCATGGCGGCAGAGAAAGGTATGCCAGGTCATGCGGAACGAGATACTGACAGAGAGAAGAGATCTTCATCTGCAGTCTGGAAAGGCATGCCACTCAATACATATGAATATTGGAGTAATGATAGGCTGGGAAGATTTAGGATTGAGAGACGCGCCCGAAAAGGTACGCCTCATGGACTATCTTCTATGAAGTATGCTCACTTGCTCTCTTCAGCTACGAATGAAAACAAAAGTCCCCAACAGCGACTTTCTATCCAACCCGTCAAATCTCCTTACGGTAGCGGTGTGCCCTCTGATGGGCCCCCTGTCACTATACACAAGCACTCAAAGGCAGTTGCATTCTCCATCAGTCGTTATTATCGACTGTCACGAAAGTCCAGTGACACTCTTCCTACGTCTTCACGCACAATAGATGCAACTCCCCATATGCCTATGGGTGGGCTTTCTCCCGCTTCGAAGCGAGGCTCCAGCATGATACTGCTGGCTCCACGACGTGTTCAAGAAGCATACACCAGCACTACTACTACCCGTAAGCTAGAATCGCATGGATTATTAGATGATCCAGCTGCCTCGCGCTCTCAGAATACAAGGGACAAGGAAAGTCATCGATGGCAGAAGGAAAGGGAAAAAGAGCAAACGCAAAAGGAGAAGAAAGAGAAAGTACGAAACAAGAGAAGTTTTAACACTGAAGAAGCGAAAGGCAAGGGTCAAGTAATGCAGCAAGTGAAGGATGATAGTCATGTTCATAGTACTTCGAGTACTTTTGTGCAGCCGTTACCACCTTCTCCTGCGTCTGCACCTTCGATTCATACCTATCCTCCGAGTACTGCTTCGCTGTCGAACGCTATGACCGATCGCGAGGCATGTACACCGGAACATCCAAATTCCAGGAATTCCTCACGCCATTCGCGCAGAAGACGTCGCGTTCGTGATCCGTTAGAAGAAAACGATGACGATGACGACGAAGATGATGAAAGTGCACCTCCTACCCGTACTCCACATAGCGAAGCTTTCGGAACAATGGATGCTGCGCTTATCGAGCAACTGCGACAAGACAGATTCAACGGTGACTCGGAGAAGGGAGGACTCTGGAATCGATTGGTCGGCCGTGGTACCCATGGCGCCACAGCATCCACCGCTCAGTTGCACGCACCATTCGTCGCTCCTTGGCTCGCATTACAGCCCAGAAACAAACAGGAGAGCCACCAAGTTGTCATTGACACTTTAAATGATTCTTTCAAGGACGTTGGACTGTTGCCATCGAATTACAGCGCGTCCCGACATACCGTCCCGACATCTCAAAGACAGAAGAAAATAGCTGGCAGCCACAATAATAACGACCCCTTCAAACAGATTCCCGAAGATGCCCTTTATATGCTTCTCCCTTTATGGCCAGGAGACACTGACATGAAATCAGAGACCCTCTCAGCCTCATCGCAACGGCCCTTCATGCATAATCACCGACGACAGTACCTCCTTGTCTACTACAAGCCTCCGCCAGAAGAGGAGCATAAAAAAACTGACAGAGACAACAAGAAACGGTTACGTTCATCCCCAACGTCTTCTTACGATCCAATCGCGAGACGAGAAGAACGAGCATCTGTCCTGCTTGCATCCTTCCACATCACCGCCCGCCTTGTACCATACCAAAAGCTGCAAGGGACTGGAGTGCGTGTTCCCGACGAGGGTTTGACCGTGACTGGGCCGCTGGAAACTGCATTCGTCCATATGCCTCCGCTGGTCGATGTTGACGAAAATTATTATGAATACGTCCTGGGTATATGTCACTCTCGCGATGCAGGAATTGAATTCTATCCGGATGGCCTGGTGAAAATGGGATTGTGTGAGCAGTCCCAAGTTCCTCTGCCAGTCTCTACTTCTGAGGAAGACACAATTCCTGAGCCTGAGGTAAAGCTGACCCCGATTGGTCGAGCCGTTTTAGAAATGATCTGGTCAGGAGCGCTTGCCCTTACTAGCTTTGGAGCCAGTGCATAGACTTATCGTCCGCATTGTGCTGTATCGTTGTATACTTAGGTTTACTTTTATGATTTGCTTTCGCGGAACATACTTATATCACACATCTGAACGAAACTTTTTATGTATTAATTTTCTGATTAGACGACAAAACAACTTTTCACTCCCATTTGGTGCTTAAGAAAAGCACAATCCTTTATTACGAACATTGATGTGCAAGTCACTGAGCAAATTTTTTATTACACACTTCCTGTTTACACATCCTAACTCGATTAAAACTTCTTCGGCGACTGCTTTGCAGATTGCGATTTCAAATTTCATGACCGGCCTCTGGTAGGCATCGATCGCCTTGGAATCGCTGATCACAAGGAACACCTCTTCATTAGGGCTTGTCAGATGTAGATCTTGTCTGGATTGTTGTTATGGATCTTCGTCATCGTCATAAATTGAAACTCGTTGATCGGTCAATTTTCCATCCACCATATCCCTCTCGACCTCAATCTTCTCCACCTTCACTCGAAGTCTCTTTGAAGATTTCCTTCCTTTAGTCTCCTTTGTTTGATTTTCAGCTGGAGGACGAAGAGAAGCTGCTTTACTTGTGAACTTCGGTCTTCAAATATCATACCTTGGACAAACTCACAGTGGTTAACAGAATGCAGTCTATAGATTCGATACAGGTGAAGAACGGCCTGCTCTTTGTCTTTGGCCTAAGCCTGCTTTAGCAATTTGTACAGCATAATACTGGTGGGTTTGATCACCTCAATCATCAGATCTGTAAGCGTGCACAATATATCAGGATTTTATTGAGAGATTAGCCTTGCAGTACTTACCCATGTCGTCTGGCAGATCTACAGGAAGCGACTGGCAACGATCAGAATGCGCTCTTTTCTCCATCAGTGTCTCGGCTCCAGGCCTGGGTTCACTCAGATGTTGCTTAGGCCTGATGCCGCGTCGAGCAAAGATAGCGTTTGCTCGTTGTATAATAGCGCTGGGCGGGATGGAAGAAGGATTTAGTGCGTCGTGATGATAATCTATAGATTGTTCAGTACTGCGCGGATAATATTTCGCCTACCCACCAAACACAAGGGGTATGTCCAATTCTTCACAGATTTGAAGTAGTTCCTCGGCGTTATAACATAACTACCAGGCGTGAGTTTTGAGAGTTGCGCAGTGGAGTCGCTTCACTTTACCTCATCATTTTCCAGTACCAGTCTATTCCGGACGTTCTGGGGCAAGAGTTCTGTGACAGTCCTCTTGATTCTCTCAATTGTAGCAGCCTTATCATCATAGATGCCACCACCCTTGAACAAAGTCAACATTCAATGATTTTAAAGCTCATCGCATTGATACTTACATGGATAACCATCACTCCATCGACGCCGATACCCATTCTATCCAACATCTCGCAGTGATATTCCAATTCCCTAATGGATGACTTCAAGACCTCCGATCTCGGGCTTCCCAACTGCGTAAATTGTCCAGGATGAGTAGTTAACCTATGGCCGTATTTGTTGGCTAGAATGCCAACTTCGGCAAGAAGATCATGACAATAGTCCAGAGAATAACCGTGATCCCCATGAGAAGCGAAAGGGAACATTTCAGAAGATATTCTGAGAAAGCGTATGTTCTTCTGTGGGGTGAGTGAATGACCTGATGGACTTGGGACTACATACATTATCCTCGTTCCATTGAATCATTGTTAGAAGGTCTTCTACGTTCTTTTTCCCCAGTTCCTTGACCCACCCTATTCCATTCTTCTTGAGGCTTTCTAGCCTTTACCAATGCTTAACTTGAGCGAACAATAGTAAAATATCACGCACCTGCAAGTCCTCGAACAAAAGACAGAAACGCTCGCGGGTCGTTTGTTCCGCAAAACGGTATTCAAACATGCGTAGCCTATATAACACTTGGTACAACAGACATCGTACAAAGTTTCAGTGAACAATACCTAGGCGACCTTTGAAAGTTGTTGTCTTAATTTCGACATCTGGAATGATATATACTGGCTCGACCATAGGTTTTCTCTTTCTCGACGGCTTGGGAGTTTCAACCTCTGCGCCTCCTATTTCTTCCACGACAGAATTTGCCTGAGAAGCTCGATTTTTCCCGCGTGATTTCTTTGCCACGTTGGTTCGTTCATCTTCATTGGAACGCTTCAATGCATTTAGGCGTTTCTTCTTCCTTTTAGGAGTGTTGAGAGGAGGAACAACTTCATCGTCGTCTTTTATCTGCCGAAGGTCTGAATTTTGAGAAACAGAAGTGTATGATGACGTTATATTCGATAGGTCGTGCGACTCGACGATTGACCTGTCGCGCTTAAGAGGGAGGCTGACAGTCGCAGCGCCACAGTCAACAACAGAAGAAGTGGCGAGAGCCAGGCGAGTACTGCGACGAATTGGAGACATTTCAAAGACTCTAAAAGAAGTTCTCTTTGACAAACGAAAGAGATGGACGTAGGTTCCAAACATACAAAAAGCGCTCGATCTGGGCCATTATCGAGACTGTCACTTGCTGACCAAATAGAACGATCCTCAATGGTTCTAATCTGATAAGAGCTGCGCCGCTTGAGCACATATTCAAGATCTCCTCATTGCAAGCCGAAGCCTATACTTTCCACAAATGAGAAACCCAGGATCGCACCAAATATGATATTGCCAGTTTCGTGTCAAGCCTTTGTTTAAGTGTAACGTCGTTACGTCAACCCCTTTGATCTCTGATGACTAAGCAATCTTCGCTGTAAACCATGAGCTGGTCTGGGTGAGTGCTGGGGGCAGCACACGAGTCCGTTATCTGACTTGAAAGACAGTTTTAAAAAAACAGTCAATAGAGCGGGCACCACTGTAAGACCACATCTACCTTACCTTCTGGCCAGAATCAGCTTATCTTCGAGACAGCTTCTCCAGAAGACCGGTCAAATCGAGAGAACTGTCGATCGCGAGTTTACCGAAGAAGAGGCGAAGTACAGGACGCGAGTATTCTACGAACTTATACACACTGGTGTTCTCATATGCTCCGCAGGTTTGAGAAGGAATGCCAGGCTCTACAGAAGGATAGTAAAGCGTATTGGGACGCTACGCGAGGTGTGTTTCATCTGTGTGTCAATGTAAACCTTCATAACAATGAGCCATTAGCAATGACCACGGCTCAAAGCCGCATCGCGGAAACTTTGGAAGTGTTTTATGGTGCTGCAGATCGCACATCTGAGGGTGCAATGGCTGGTCATGCGTACAAACGCTCGGTTGACGACCTCGATACCGGATTTGGCAGGGAACTTGTACGCTCAGTGTTTTCGACATCGTAGTCACTTTCTCATTCCGTTTAATAGGACGTTCCATACAGGACAGCCATTTCTGAGCCACTAGGGAAAATGTGTGCCTACTTCCCTATCGTGAATGAGCACATATCAAAACGAAATAAGAAGGTCAGACCAGATTACTGACTTGAAGTCGATAATCATTCACTCTTTTCCCTCTCGCAGATGCTGGATTATGACTCGGCTCGCAGCAAGTTGCGTAAATTGATAGATAAGCCTCCCGAGGACCCAACAAAACTCCCCAAGGTACGTGGAATCCCTTATCGCTGCCTCCATGTAGTCAACATCGAAATAGGCCCAGCAAGAACATGATGAAAGCAAAGAAGTATTCGATATTCTCAACGATCAGCTCATTGCAGAACTACCTCAGCTCCTCGATTTACGAGTGCCCTATTTTGACCCTAGTTTTGAGGCAATGATTCGTATGCAATCCAAGTTCGCTGAGGAAGGGTACGAGAAGCTCAGTGGAGTGCAACGGTTCGGCGCCTGTTCTTCACGGTTGTTAAATATCATAACCACAAGTACCAGATATTTTGCCGACAACGTTCGTGATGATTATGCTGCAGGGCAGCTTGATGCTCAAGTACATATACTGTTCGGTGCATTTGCTTCGCTGATTGATCATATCTTTTAGGTTGAGGGTGTCCTACAGGAGATGAAAGAACTCTCCATTTGTGGAGGCAATTAATTCGGGTTTTCTTTAAACAGCTGAGTTTTGTACAATATGTAAGTATGGACATTGATATGCGTTCATGGCTTTATAAGATGATAGTCAACTAGGTATTCATAAGATATGAATTATACCTGAATCGTCAGTAATTGTATATCAGTTTTTGTCCTCAGAACTTGAACAATCATTTTTCAACTCATCAGGCTGCAATAAGCTTGTAAAACTGAAAAGACTCACCTATGACCTCTAGTCTCTTTGAGGACTCTCAAGACGATTGATGAGTGTCCAAGGCTTGGCAGGTGACGCAATGCGTTGCTCCAAATTTAAAGATCGTTTGCCTCCACGATCACCTTGTCGAGGAGATACGCGATGAATGCTCATGCCCCCTCTGCTACGGTTATAATATGAACCACGGAGTTCGACTTCAGTGCCCGAACGTTGCCCAAGTCCAGATTGTTCTGCCTGTCTTGCCGGATAGTTATCGCGTGTCCGAGATCGAGCTCTTTCGGAAATGCCTGAAGAGTAAGTAGGACGATAACTCCGGCCACCGTGAATTGCACGACCAACTGGGCTGGGAACTCCTATACGTGACTGAAGTGCGGGACGATTTGGAGGCGGGGATCGCCAACCATGCTCACGGCTTGGGGGTGATCGTGCACGCGACGTGTTGTGGTGATAGGTATCCTGCATCTTAGCCGGAAGAGTGGGACAGTCTGGCGAAGGAGACCGCCTTTGCACTGACTGTCGAAGGCGAGGGAGAGGCGACCTTGTTCTACGCGTTCCATCTGTTGGCAAATGACGGCGTGGAGGATGTTCATCCTCCCAGTTGTCCTCGCGTTGTCGCCTCTTCCCAAGAACAGGTGATCGCCGGACTGGCGAGAGTGGGCTACGGGCTCCTGTTGAAACGGACCTTGTCACGTAACCTCGGCTCTTGTAGGAATCCGGCGTAGGAGCTCGAGATGGAGAATAGTGGTCATCGCCCCTAGTAAACTGCCTCGGACGTTCAGGTGTGGGCTCTCTTGCTATAGAATCACCGGAGTACATCTCCCCGTCTACAGGCCGATCCCAACCACCATTGGCATGTATCACAGGAGCGATTTGCGTACCATCACTGTGGTTGATAGCAGACATATCTAGTGGTGCTAGGGGAGTGGTCAAAGGTACGGTTGGTGGGTTTGACATGGGATTCGACGTGAGAAGGGGCTTAGAATTGTTCCGGGTAGATGATAGATCGTCACGATGCGGATTGGGAGGCGTGACATTTGAAAGTGGGCGACGTGTAATGGGTGAAGGCATTGCAGAAGAAGTTTCAGTAGCCGAAGAGGTAGGAGCTGCCTCAGTGGTTCCTTTTACGCCATGTTGATCCATTGATGCATATTGATTGCTGATAGGATGTCCGTTTGAAGGCAAGGAAGCGGTCGAAAAAGGCCTGGTAGGTAAAAAACTTGGAGGAGAATGGACACTCTGAAAAGGCTCTGTCGCAATTTGAGTCTTTGACTCAACAAGCGTCGCTGGAATCGGCGATTCCTTCTTTATCGGAGACCTTTGATGCAGAGATGACTGATTCATATCCTCAGGGTCAGGCTTGTCCCAACCAACACAATTGCCGTTCTTCAAGTGTCGTAAATTGGCCGCTTGAGCTTCTGGACGCGCTGGTATGACTTGTAAGCAAGGGATGAGACACAGATTACCAGGATCATTGCTATGACGGTACACATGCAATTCCTCACCTCCATTTATGCCATTAGTCGGTGTTGGTGTTCGAAAAGTTACTCCAGAATGGTCTTGTGATGATTTTTCACTTGAAGAATGGTTGCCAGCCTTTGGAGTTCCAAAACCTCTATCAATAAATGCCTGAGTTTTCGATGAAGACCAACGAAGAGCAGCAGGTGCTATGGGTGGATGTGGAAAAGAATAAGAAGGGACAGTGGGCTGGGAATGCCCATTGGTGGTTGGTCCTGATCTATCACGGCAAGACAGCGAATTCACCTTTTTGGTCGGCTTGAAGGGCGTGGACTTTTTGGCGGAAAGATTTTCGGAATCTACTGGACAGTCGTGAAGCGATGGTTGCGGGGCGGTTGAGGTGGGAGACTGTAACGAAGCGACCTTTGCTTTTTCTTTTTCCCGGGCTCTCTCTGCGTTGATTTTAGCAGCTATCTCTGCAGTGACACGTTGTTTTTGTGCCATAACTTCCTGTCGTCGTCTTTCTTGTTCAGCAAAAAGTTCCCTTTCCTCATCTGCAGTCAATTGTTCTTCTTCCTTCTCCGGCTCGTCTGATTGCCTTTGCTTTAATTCTTCGAGTATTCGATGCGACTCTCGTTTGAATTTGCTCGCTTCAGCGAAAGCCACCTCGTTATCTCCGTGCATTGGCAACGCACGGTCGGCATCCTCAGCAATGACGGAGCTTTGAGACTGCTGTGATGTTTTAGTTCCGTTAGCTGTTGTGGCCATTGATGGCCTCGGCTGCGAGCCATTTACTGCGTTCTCAGATACTTCAGAAGTGACATGTTCGCGCTGCAACTTAAGTAACCGAGCCTCCTCGACCCGCGTTTGCGTGTGGGCTTCGTCCTCGGAAAGATGCGGGAGCGTACCTTGGCGCTGAGAAGAAAGTGTTTCGTTGAGGTTAGCTGATTGCTGTGCCTCTCGAAACAAGGCCCCATCGCCATTCGAAGGAAGGTCGGAGTGTGGGGAGACCCGAGATGCCTCTATATTTCTGTTCTGTACTGCACTGACTGGCTGAGATACTTCTGCGCTCCTATCCTTGACGATAGAGCGTGCACACTGAGCATCCCGACTCGTTGGATCTTCGCTTTCCTTCGCTACTAGCCACTCTCCAAGCATACGGAGGTCGTCTTGCAATTGTATGAAGTTCACTTTCCACTCCCACTCTGTAGTGCCTTCTGCATCAAAGTCCACTTTGCCCGAGTGAAGCTGTCGGATCGTGGTTAGGGCAACATTCGTATGCGTCCTCGCCTGTTCCGCAGCACTGAGACATTCTTGAGCAGCAGCAACCGCTTCTTGTGCGGTTGCCAAAGATTGTTGAGCAAGGATTTGTGAACGATGCGCAGTAGTTAAAGCATTGACAGAGTGAGAATTGGCCGTCTGAATACGGAGAAGGGCGTTAGTCATGTCGGGAGGGTGAAGCTTGGATAGTGACGTCATGAGTCGACCTTGAAGGGCACGGAGAGCAGCATACGAAGAATTCATCTGATGCACCGTGCTGGCAGGGAGGGGTGTCTGATGTTTTATAGGTGCGGCACCGATGACAGGAGTCCTTACCGTTGCCAGAGGTGAAGCAGATATGGAACTTGTTTGTTTCTGTGAAGAGGACATCACAGTGGCTGGGAATGGTGCCGCACCCTGGGCCATAACATTGCGAGGCACTGCTGATAACGCAGCGGAAGCATGTTGAGAAGGTGCGAAACCCTGAGCATGCGGCAATTTATGTGATTCAGCGAAACGCGTGTCTCGCGCGTCGGAACACTGAGATGCCGTACAAGTGATAGGCCCTGTCGCATCATTACCCAAAAAAGTGTTTGAGTATGTTGACGATTGCGGCCTCGGAGGTTCTACAGCTGATGGATATTCTAGTTCGCCTGGTGCAGGCGAAGAAGGATATGGAGAGTGTAAATCTAGTGATTGAGAGGAAATTCTTTTCAAGAGCGGAGGATCCTGTCCGATGGTTGAAAATTTGAAATCGGCAAAGGAAGGGGCTAGTGGAATCGCGCCACTTGAAGAGCTGGTCAGACCTTGGTTGGCCATGGCTGCCGCTCGGCGTGGCACTAGAAAGGGAACTCAACGATGAAAAAAGTAGAAAAGGAATGAAAATCCAAACATGAAAGACGTCACGTCACAGCCACACGGGCTCTTCTGTCTCGGCTCAACCCAAAAAGCTTTTTTAGATCTTCCTCAGCTTGTTTTCGGGAAAACGGTCTTGAGACTGATCTTGTGATCCTTGTTGCTTTCCCCTCTCGTGCTGTCGCCATTCAATACAATTCTCCGTACAAGGATTCAACTGCTGAACTGCCTGATAGCAGACATGTGATGACCTTAGGTACTCTGCTATGAGTCCCTTTAAAACCACCTGCTTGTGTCCCATGGCATCCTGTTAAGAATGTCCTCCCTGCTCCAGTTCCTACAATCGGCTTTCTCTCGTCTCCTGAAATTTCTGGGGTTGATAAAGGTCCCCATTGTGGTTCCTGTTGCGCCCACTGCTGTCGACTATTATGATCCCAGAATTGGAGGCGGCTCATTCTTGAATAGGTCGGGTAGCGGGGGCGAACCTCTCAACGTACGCCTATGCTCAGCATGTCGTTTGATGGTATTTTCAGCAAAAGTCTTAAATCAAGGTCATCATATCTGGTAGAAGCACTCCTGAAGTCTTGACCAAGTCTGGCTTCCTCAACTTCGCCCGTGCATGTGGAATGTGGGAAGAGTCATTTATGGGCCTTTTCCCTCTCTGACAGCTAATGTAGGTCTTGTGAATGTCTTGGGCTGCACATGGGGGTGCCACAGCCAGCTAATCTCGGAGATGGGAAAGGCTGGGTTGGCGAACGTGTATGATCTTTCAAAACGTTATGCAAGTCTATTCATTGTATTACAGGAAGTTTTACGTCAGCACTATAAACTCCCCTTTCTCGGCACCTGTATCGAATCTCTTGTAGGAGGCAATCATTTTCGGTATGCAAATTTTCATGTGGCCTTGTCATATGACTTGTCATCGTAAATATAGGGTTTATCCTCAAGATGGCCCCGAT
>JABAJZ010000017.1:24918-61663 GCA_018857265.1 Termitomyces sp. T32_za158 | reverse complement strand
TAGTTTCAAGGTCAAACGCGCCTCGATGAAAAACAGCGAGGTTTTCCGTAGGTCAAGGGATATAGTACGACGAAACTAATGGCTCATAATCATCTCAAGGAGATATGTTCACGTTTGGAAATGCCACTAATCAAAACGAGGAGTTTGTGGATCTTTACGAGACATCAGCGGTCATAGCTTCCCTCCTGCACCTCTTGCATCACCCTCCTGCGCCACCAGTTCCTTTGCAGTCCGAGAACAATGTCCAAAAAACGCTCTTAAGCCATAAATTGCCCAAGAGGAATTATGATCCAGAAACTGTGATACCCTTGCCACTTATGTCCTTGTTGTATGGCCTAGTGGACAAATATGCGATATCTGCTTCCATCACCAAGATGTTGAACGAGCATTTGCTAGCTCATGCGCATATATTTCCTCTCCATGTATATGGATTTGCTACCACCAATGGATTGGACGATGTTGCGTCCGAAGCAAGCCAGTACTTGCTACCATTGGCGTCGTATACTACAGCTGAGGTGGCAGCAATCCCAACGGTCTCGGCGTATCATAAGATTGTGCGTCTCCAGACACTGCGTGTGAAAGCGTTGCGCGACCTCGTTCTAGGCGAAGCTATCTTTCCTCACGGTGAGTTATCTCAACATACTACAAGGTTGAACAATAGGATCGGCTACTGACCTCACAAAAGGTTATGGGACATGTCCTTCTCATCAACACGAGACAATTGCCTCTTGGGATGCAAAACGTAAAAATCTGGCAGTATTGCTTGAAACAAGTACATTCATTTTCAGATCGAATATCCCACTCTGAACTTTCGTTTAGCAACTGATATATCAGGTGAAATGGAAGGAGTGGCAGAGATGTTGCCCCCAAATTGTAAAACGTGTCAGAAAGCCTGCACGGCTGCAGTTCAGATGCTTGCTGTGAGTTTGTTCCATAAGTGTTGCTAAACATGCTCTAAAGAACAAGCCACGTATTCTAAAAAAGTACAAAAGCCAACGGGTTATGAATAGGATAGACCAGCTCCCTGCTGTATGAATTCATTGTCTGTCATGTAGAAAGGGGGAATATGACTGACATGATCCCGTTTGGTAGGCAGATAGATGAACCGCCACAGTGGTATCGAGATCTTTTGTATCATCTATTATGCCAGAGTAAAGTCTTGAGATTACTCCAAGTCTCTGAGTCACGATATAGGTATGTCATCGAGTTGAACATGCCAGGTTGTATGGTTTCGCCTCGGTGTCGGAATAGCCACATCACTGCTCCCCAGGAAAGGGCAGCAAAAACCGTGAAGTAACGAGAATCAGGCGGGCGAGGTTTAACGGTGGAGCCAGTGGGTAAAGGCTGGCCGGCTCGTGGTACAAAAGACGAGATGACGCGGGATACAACATAAAGTACAATCTGAACAAAGTAGCTTTGAGCATTCATCAAAAACCTTGTGAGCAACAATAATACCTGTTCATTGACAGCGTTTCTGTCTCCAAACACAATATATCCACCGAGTAAACCAGCTATAAAAGTGTCGCTGCTCCTTTCCTTTCCATTATTTGTCTTGCGCTGGATCAATAGGAAGGTTTTGTAGAGAGTGACGAATTTGGCCAGATTAAAAGCATGTTGTCTGGTTGCACGATAGATATTCTGCAAACGCTTTTGCCAACTAGCCAAAGTGTCAGCAACGTCAGGAATGACTGAGGTTCATCGTTCACCCACTTTCCACGGCCAAAAAGTATGGACATGACTACAGCATGAGGAAACCGGACCTTTACGCCATATACAAAGCCGTTGCGAGCGCCTTTGAGAATAGCCAGGTAATCGTGATATGCAGGGTTCGTCACAATTGCCTGTAAAGCGTCCATGAGTGGAGGTCAACACAAAAATCACAAGTGGATCCAGCGGACCAGGTTACCCTTATAAGTATGTAATCCAATTCAATCAATCGTTGAAGATCGACTGTTGACGCGGGCAATCACATGTACCGTCTTTTTCTCCCGGACCGATAACCACACTCGTCAAGAGCCTTAAATCGTCCTTGGCCACATAAGTAGTGTATAGAACTTCTATCTGTCTACTGAATGACGGAAGGGTGAAAAGTCGGTTACATGTCTGATTCGAGTCAGGGAAGACAAAAAAGAGTAGGGAACTTCAGTGGTTGCCTCCTCGAGACGAAAGGAAAACTGAAGGCGACCAGCCAATTAACCACGGGAGACTTGGGTGTCATAAACGTTGACGAATGCTGTCAATTAACTCGTCAATATATTGATCACGTTATGTTATTGGACCGTATATACAAGTCTTCTAGTAGCTACTATGACCTCCAAAGTGATGTCCAAGCAGCAACAGGCTCTGCAATTTCTTGACGATCTCGATTCGTTGGCGCCGCCCCCAGAGAGTGAGACCCACAACTCGACTAACAAACCAAGTAGCACAGTTCCGCCGGCTGGTAATGAAGGCGAAGCCGCTGTCCTAGCTTTCCTTGATGAGATAACTCAGAAGAGCGCAGAGCCTACTCGCCCCGCTTCTGTGCATACCGAACGCCCTATTTCACGTTCTGGGACACCCACGCTACGCAAGAGCACCGAAAGGGTCAGACTCGGTGGGGGATCGGTATCACCTGCAACATCTTCGTCAGCATCGTTGTCTAGGACTTCCTCAGCCATTGGGAAGGCCAAAACAGACACTGCTCCAGCTTCCTGGGGATGGGGCTCTGTCTGGTCCACTGCATCTGCTGCTATCCAGCAAGCCAAGACGGTTGTGGATGAACAAGTCAAGGCTCTTCCAAGCAACCAGCATGCGCGAAAATGGGGCGAAGGTGTCATTGAATATGCCAAAGCAGCCCAGCTTGATAAATTTGGTAAGTTTGAAACCAGTTCAAAATACATTCTATATTAAATACAGGAATTGTACATAGGCCAAGACTTCAAGCGAGTTGGGTTATCTACTCTTACTGACATTCTCAATGTTGTCGCACCGCCGATATCAGAGCATGAGGTCATTCAAGTCTGGCTGAGCCATGAATTGCAAGGCTACGAAGGCGTGGAATCTCTTGTTTATCGCGCCCTCTCGCGGGTAGGCTGTGTTGTCTTCGAGTGATTTTCAGTCACAAATTTGGTTTCAGGTCATGGAACAAGTCGAAGGCGGGGACCTTGTTGTCAACAAAGGTGACGAGTCAAGGCCAACGAGTGAATCTCAGAGAAACTTCAACGCGGTCGAAGGCTACGAAGCTGCCCACAAGCTCGCCCAGGTGAGAATGAAGTTCCGGTTTCTTGGTGTGATTGATTAAGGATGAAATCAAGGCTGATATTGAGGAGCTTATTGGGAACAAGGCAAAGTTTACATCCCCTAAACCGTCTGCCACCCAGATCCCGACAACTTACTCTCACGTCTATTTACGCGTCCAACCCTATTACAACAACCATGGTTCTACTGGTTCGTTTCAGACATCTGAAACATCACAGCCCCGCCAGCTTCAGTTCTTGCTGTACCTTTCAGATCCTGAGCACCAGTTGACGCATACAACGGTCACACAAGCGGTCCCCGGAAAATGGCTGGATATCTGGGATGAGTTTGACTGGGTTGAAGACTCAGTTGCAGAGGCACTGAGATTAGGTGTCGAGGTTGTCGGACAGGAGTATTTAGTTGCAAGGATGGGATGGGGCGATCAGACAGAGGAGGCCCAAGTTGTTGCTGAGGATAACGCTGATGGTGAGCCAGATGCTAAAGGCATCAGCAAGGATCCATGACCCTTCGTATGATCCATGTAAGTCCAAAGGTTTTGTGGTGGATTTTTACGAGTCAAGCCAATAATAATCATATT
Organism: Termitomyces sp. T32_za158; assembly: GCA_018857265.1. NCBI lineage: Eukaryota > Fungi > Basidiomycota > Agaricomycetes > Agaricales > Lyophyllaceae > Termitomyces > Termitomyces sp. T32_za158. Next base: position 57,849 of record JABAJZ010000017.1, on the reverse strand, counting down.
GCCTCCTCGAATGTGCGGAATAACTACTGATCTACTTTTTAACCTCTTCGGGCTTTGGAGGAGGAAGGTGTTTAAGGCTGTCTGGCTTGCGAGGGGTCGTCCCATCTCCAATTTGCTCCCAAGGCGATAGAGACTCGAAATTCCTGGACAAGATAGAAGCTCAACACAAAACAAAGAACAGATCCACATAACACACCGGAATGCCTGGGTGAGCTGCAGTGGCTCATAAACCACACGCTTGCGTTCCTCGTCATATCGAACCTCAGTGTAACCCTGTCATTGGTCCAACTATAGGTAAAGATGACGAGAAGGAGATGTGCAGCGCTTACCGTTAACGGGAAGTCTTTTCGGAGGGGATGTCCCTCGAAACCTAAAGACGTATATCAGGAATATGAAGCGTCAGAATTCTGTTTTTGGTCACCATAGTCTGTCAATATCCGACGACTAATGCAAAAGGTCAGACGAAACTCAGTCATTTTTGCATGTAAAAGAAGACGCACAGATCCGGATGATTGCTGAAGAAAATCCCGTAGAGGTCCCAAGCCTCTCGCTCGTACCTGTTCCAAGATGAGGTACTCTTTGATTATAACAGTAAAATGACATACCAGTCTGCACCTCGGAACAATTCGCAAGCACTTGGAACATGGTCAGCCTCTCCTGCATACGTCTTCACCCGAATCCTTCCTTGATGCTTGACGCTGAGGAGATGGTAAACAACCTCAAAGCGTTTCTCCCTCTCTGGAAAGTCAACTCCACTGATGTCCATAACGGATTTGAACTGGCATTGGGAGTGATCACGCAGGAAAGTGAGCACGGGTATAATGCCGGAGGGAGCCGTGTAAAGTGTCAACTCGTCCTTCAAAACAGAGAACTGCTGGATGAACTTTGGAAGGGATTGTATGAGATAAGAGCCATATGTATGTAGAGCCTCAGTGGTCTCTGCATACTTAGACACAGTAGGATTGGGGGATGTTGGCTCAGTGAATGGCGAAGCTGAAGCTGCAGAGGGGTGAGGAAAACCACATACAGAATTGGTAGATATACCTCTAAACGAGGAAGACGAATGTATGTGCCTCCCGACAGATGCGACAGAGCCCACCACAGGAGACAGAGCAATATTTTTTAGGCCACGGCTTGCACGCGTCGCTACACGAAACGCCATGCTTCAGGCTTGGATAGAGGAGACGTCCAGATGACACTCGGAAGTTGCCGGACCGTCAGAGACAAATAATCATGATCACTTGATACGTTCACTGTGCCATGGCTGAGACTTCATCGCATCCAGAAATCTTCGATTCTCTGCCTTACTATGACGATGACCTTCAAAAGTTCCCAGAACTGAAGCTCAAAGTCGAACAGGAATTAGCGCGGGAGCCCAAACCACCCTCCACTTTGCACCCTCGTGTCCCACCATCACTTGAGCTATTTTCTGTTCGTGAGCACGACTCTGAATCCCTCGAGTGACACAGAAACTGAGGCTATAGCAATAGAAAAACCCCTTGTTGCGTGCTGAGCTCGAACGGGTTGAGTCTCACCAACCATTCCCTTCGCTCGACTCCTTACGATACCAATTGCCTGCACCATCCTCGACTCCAGGAACGGATGAAGAATGGAATGCTGCACTTCAGAATGCTCACGCTCAACTTGAACATCAGAAAATACGGTTCGTGTTTACTCTGTCTATGTCAATCATACCTCACGTATTGCAGACTAACCAATCTCACGCTACTGCAAAGTTACGGCCCGAATGCATGGCGAATACATAATTACCTTCTTGAGACAGCCGCAAAGCAAACTGAAAAGGCCTTGGAAGACTTGAAGCAACTTACCATCGAAGTTAATCGCGAACGTAAGAATAATCAGGCATGTTGTGGGTTTCTTCATGTGTCCACTCAATTGACCTAGGTGTTACCAGGATCGGCTTGGGAAGCAGCTCACGTCGTTGGAAACACGATGGACGGAGTTGATTTCCAGTGTCTTGCAGATCGAGATGGCCAATGTGGCCTTGGATGCTGAGATAGAAAAACTAAACAAACGGGAGGTGGAGTTGTCCGAGCTCTGAGATTGTAACAGATAAATTCATCATGTATTATATCGTCAAAATGGTCTTGTTCTTCAGTGACTTTGTCGTCGGCCGGCCTATGACTTGATTAGGCAATTGACCGGTAACTCGCGGCCGTAAGAGCTTGAACTGTCAGTGAGAAATCCATGTCCCTCTCCCTGTAACTGGTAGCATATCTCTCCAGGTAAGGTCAAATCCTCCTTTCAATTTCTGAGCTCTATAGCAGGCTGATGTCTACTCTGATGTCCTTTGACAACTAGTAAGCATACGGGCAGAAAAAACTCAGACAGGCGTCCCGCGACGCGTCTATGGCTAATACTAACAACGAACCTACTGGATCATTACAATTGCCTGGGACGGAGGGGAAAGCATCAACAGTGAAGAATCCCATCGATAATCTAGGAGAGGTGCAGGAAGGGAAGGTTTCAGAGGATGATTCTAAGACGGTCGTAGCCAACGATGTTGAAAAGACTGCATCAACGACCTCGAATAATCCCAAAGCCAGTACTAGTTCTGCTCGACCTTCTCTCGTTCCCCTGGGATCTGGTTCGACGGCCCCTTCCTCATCAACCCAGCATAAACGTTTCAGTGCCGTAAATATCAACAAGAAATTTCTCGAGAAGAACTCGTCTGCCTCAGCCTCATCCCTTGCATCACAACCTACGATCAAAGCAGGAGGAGGACCTTCTCGTGAGTAATTAATCTATGTTATATTCCTCTGGATTGACGTCCTTCGAAAGTGGCACGACCGCAGATTCATCCTACGGCTACGCATTCGCGTCTGGTCACCGCGAAGCTTACGTCGCCTTCACCAGCATCGTCTACGAGCGGTGCAGGATGGTCCCGCTCATCTTCTGTAGCACCACATAACGCGACGGGAACACACTCGCCCAATAATAGCTCACCACCCCTTCCTACCACTAATCTTGGGGCAAGTACTTCAGCTATGGGGGCTTCACAGTTGCCTCATGCTGGTAAAGTCATACACCCACAACCAAAGGCAGCTTCCGTCTTTCCGGGAATATCGCAAAAGGATTCGTTAGGACTCACGAAACAGGTATGGGGAAACGTGAAATCAACCACCGTTGCTCAACGGCTAGACGTCCGAAATGACTTTCCTACTGCTGCTGAGGCGCAAGGTATGTATCCATATGATGGCCTGCATCAATACATACTTGATCTTCTGGCAGTGACATCATCCCTGCGAACCACAAAGCCAAATGACAGCCGAGAAATGGCTGAAAGTGCCACTACGAAGCCAGCTAGAATGGAGGAAGCCGATGCCTTTCGAGGTGTACATCTAGATCCAAATGCGCATCATTGGGACGAGGTAAGTTGATGAGATTTGAAACACCCTTGAAGCTAGATTTAACTCCTTTAGATGGACGACGACAACTTCCTCGATAGTGTCATTGAATTCGGTGACGGACGGCAATACAAAATTGAAGCCAACAACGCAGCGTCCTCTTTGACAAAAGTAATGGATGCTACTAGCTCACCGATTGACGCTGTGGGCATCGGTATGTCGCGACTTGATAATACTTCGCCATTGAGTGATGCAGCGCCAAATTTGCCAGTGAGAAAGGAAGAGAGATTTGCAGACGATTTTGATCGCAGCTGGCCAAGGACTTCACCTGCAAACCCCCGAGACTTCCCTCTTCCTTCCAGTCGTTCAGGGACATCACATCTTCCGCCGCCGCTTGTACGGCCTCAAGAGTTATCTGCTCACCAGGAGTCAGCTAGGGTTCTTTTCAACGAGCGGTCGAATCGAATGGAACCCTACAGCAATGGTCAGCGATCTGGACAGCACACCTCGAGAAAGGCTGGTTTGCATGACTCCATTTTGTCTACAAATGAGCCGCGAAATGCTCGAGAGTTTGTCCCACCTCCGCAGTCTCCAAACATCCAACTTTTGCAGAAATCTGGAGATATACAAACTCGTCATCGAGGGTCTAGTAATGCCAGTACAAGCAGTGATTCCGGTCTTGGATCTTTGAGCACACATAATCGTGATAGAGATATCACTAGGCGAGATGGTACGGCAATCACTCGACGCTTGTCTAGGGAGAGCGTTGGACCATCTGGGAGAGAGCTACACAACGAAAGGGAACGACGTTCAGAGATGGCTCCTCCACCCCTTCCAGCACATGCAATACGCCACCTCTCAAGAGATGACGGAAGACAGTTGCCACCGCATCTATCTCAAGTATCTGTCAGTGCACCTATCAGGCAGGACGGCAAGCTTTCACGCGGACCTCGTTTCCCGCCACAAGGAGAAACGAACATACAATCTGCCCGCCTGCCATCTCAATCGCCTACCCTGTCTCATGCATCTACCACTCGTATGTCTCCTATAGTTCCACTGAATCCACTCCCTCAAATGAGTGCACATGATATTGACGAAGTTCGAAAAGACGTGATGCAAAGTGCTGCCGCTCGGGCGAAACAAAGACGCCAACAGGAGGAAGAAGAGCGCGAAAAGGAGAAAGAACGTGCTAGGCGAAAGGCTGCTGAGCTTGAGGAGCGGATCAAAGCTGCTGAAGCTGAGAAGGCTGGAGTACAGGAAAAGCTTGAAGAAACCAACACCATTCCACAACGACAGGTGAGAAAAACAAAGAGTAGATTCTTGGATATGTTGTCTCATAGTATATCAGGAAGAAGCCATTGCCCTTATCGAAGAAGCTGTCAAAGGAGTTCAGTCGCTGTATGAAAAGGTTGACTCACGCACACCAACCTCAACAATCTCAAGAGCCCCGTCACTGAGAGCTTTACCATCTCCTGAAACCGCTAGTGTGAAGCCCAAATCTGAGAAAGTATCTGATTCTACTCTAAGAGACCATACTTCGACAATTCCTGTTACAGTACAAGGTGATTCATGGAGGACTAAGGTGACGCCTCGGGTCTCTTCGTCAGCATCGCCACAATCCAAACCTTCCGCTCCTTCCTTCATCTCCCCCATTCAGGTTGAATCGTTCATTGATGCTGCTGAAGATGATCTCGAGGTTGTTGATTTCATGGACATGGACAAGTTCGTGGGTGTTTCCAGTGCTAATGCAAGCGCAAGATCCGGAGACACAACTGTCCCCCAACCACCTTCTAGACCTGTGGCTAGTGATTTTTTCGATGAAACTTCTCACCCTGAGCCATCAGCTCCCTGTTTTCCTGCAAATGTACCCAAGGCGACCAAGCCGCAAGATCTGCGACTCGAGGCTTCAATTCGTGATCGCCCAATTTCGGAAACATGTCATTATTCTGATTCGATACCACCGGTGACAGTCAGAACCTCATCTTCTGCAGATTATTCAACGGTCATAGTGCCGCCTCAGACGAGCATGCGGACTGGTCGAAACCAACCTTTCTACAAGGAAGCGACAATGTCTGCATTGGACGACGTGATGTCACGAATCAAAGGAGCATTGGATGGAATGCAAGCTGAAGAGGGGTTGAGAGATGCGGCTCCCTCGGCGCAGCAGGAGGTGAACAGAAATCAAGCTCCTTTTGCGGCAAGGCCAAATCTCCAAAAAGAACGGTGGATTCCTCCGGCGCTTAGACCTCACTTGGACCCAGATCGTCAAATACTGTTCCTGAGCACCTCTTCCGAGCCTCCGCCATCGCCGAAGCCGCCACGGAACGCTTTCACCGTTAAGCTTCCCTCCGTATCGCCATCATCCTTGGGCCCCATTAGCAAGAAGCAGTTGCAAGCAGCTATGAGACTGCCGTTTCCGCTACGAATGGACATTTTCTCTTTCAACCCTTCTGTTCAAGGCATGAAGAAAAGAGATCTCTCTATCGATGATATTTTGTTTCACAAGCCAACAGGTGGACACCGAACAAAGATAAAGTATCGTGTAAACCTTCCAAGGACCAGAGTAGTGCCCAAGGCCGGTATCACACCTCAGCATCTTCCTTACAAGCCAGTCGGTTCTGGTGCCTTTGGGCGACCATCTGAAGCAGACGGACTGTCATCGTGGCGCAAACCTGTTCAAACGAAGCAAGAGGAAGACGTCAATAGCGTGACCAAAATCGGTCCCACCGCGTCCCCAGCTGTTGACGCTCCTAGTGCTGTTGTTGCTTCCGTCGCTGTTCCTGAGCCATCCACATTCACCAAGTCACAAGGGACGATTCCTGTACGACCTAGAGTTCCAAAGATGCCTGCAGGTTCCTCCGTTGCTATCTATCGAGATTCGCGAATAGATGCTGTAGACGTTGATACTCACACATCCGTCAACTTCATTGTTGGGAGCGAGCTGGAATCACAACAAGAATCTCGAGCAACAACTCCCGACGAACAATCAAACGTGGCTGTCACCCCGCCCATCCCTTTTGCATCAAATCCGGAATCTATGTACAATGTCAACAAGCCACAGATTAATGGCATCAAGGAAGCAATTGAAGTGGTTTCCTCCTTGGTGCCCCCGACCGAGTCTGATGGCCAAGGTTCTGTTGATCCCGTGAGTGCGATCCTTGAAAATGAAATTAGTAGTTCGAATCTATCTTTACAGGTTGATCCCGTTCCACTTACTCCGCAGATAACTCACCATACAACCTCACCTTGGGCGAGGACGTCTTTACCCATGCCCGTCAAAGACTCTCCAGCACGTGGTCCAGATCCTGAGCATCTCCGGGCTGTTTGGTCTCAGACATCGAACCAGGCCGGAACCCATGGCGTAAATTCCTTAGAGGGTATTGTAGATGACCTGACTGCGTTACCGTTTATTCTGCAGGACGTTAAGTCAGAAGACGGGGAAACTCCTCCACCATCTATCTCAGCTCCCCCATCGAGGATGTCTATTCATGACGTGACGAAGGCTTTTCAACAAGTACCACAGTCTCCATCAAATCCCTCATCCTCACGTCGAACGCCACCTTTGACGGCGCCTCCAGCTCGACCACTAAATTATGCATATGGACTTTTACCACCTCCTACCAGCAATATACGTCCAAATTACGCATACCCGCCGCCTATAATGAGTCCTAGCCCTAGTCTCATGTATCCACCAATGATGTCCGCCAGTCCTGTACCAGGGCGAATGCCAATGAATGGTCATACACCTATATACGGCCAACCTATGTGGATGCCTATGCCAGCGGCCTCGGCCCCTCAAGCTCACACAAACATGATGCGACACATGACCTCACCGTATCCTCCCCATATGGTCCCCTATTCCCCAGGTCCGCCCATGTACGCCCCTCAGCCTCCAACGACTGTGCAAAATCACGCACAACAGAGCGGGCCTCAGGTCAATCGTGATCGGAGCATTCCCTTGATAAGTCCTGTGATCCCGCCTGCTGGAACGCTGATGTATGGCAGCCCCGTCATGATGCCTGCACATGCGACAGTTGCGCCGAATCATGGCTATCTGGTACCTCCAGGTCGCAGTCAGACACGGGTGGATAATAATGGTCAAATACCACAGACCCCACAGCAGCCACCACATTCTCCATATAATCCGTCTGCATTTCGACCAACTTGGTGAAAGAATTTTTTTCCTACTGATTCCTTATTTTTTGTTCATACATTACATCATTTTCGCAATTATTCGCTCTCGGGCACAACAGAGATTGAAAGTATGAAAATATATATCCGAGGTAGTAGGTAGGGTAACAGACAGTCCACTTTGTTCTAGTCAGCAAGTCTCGAGGCACGCTCTGCCGCCTCATCAAGACTATCGAATGCCTCAATCTTCAAACCTGATTCCTGAATCATCCTGGAAAAATAGTTCATGAAGTGGCGGTAAAAGGTAGTGGCACTAAATTTGACATACTGTTTAGCTTCCTGTTCCTTCGTTCCTTTGAGTCTCACGACCAGGGGTACTTTAAGATTCAGCTCTCTTGTAGCTTTGATGACACCTTCCGCGATATAATCGCAACGCATGATGCCTTACAAGAATGTGTTCAGCTAGCTAACCATAAACTTTGAAGTATGATGCAAACCTCCAAAGATATTGATGAAGATACTCTTGACTTTAGGATCTCCAAGGAGGATTTCGAAAGCTTCTTTGACTGTTTCAGGAGTAGCACCTCTGTCAAAGAAAATATGAACAGGATGATGTTAAGGGATCCCAAGTACGCACCCTCCAACATCTAGGAAGTTAGCAGGCTGTCCTCCATGAAGGGATAGTACATCCATAGTGGCCATAGCAAGACCGGCTCCATTAACCAAACAACCGACTGACCCATCAAGTTTAATGAAATTGAGGTTGGCTTTCCGAGCTCGGACCTCAGAAGGCTCCTCTTGAGAAACATCCCTTAAAGAGAAAATATCCTTCTGACGGAATTCTGCGTTCTCATCGAATCCAAATTTGGCATCCATGCTAGGTCCAAACTTTCAAAAAGATGTCATCCATTCTTTGACATTTACATACCAAAGAACATCTCCACCTGATGTAAGGGCCAAGGGATTGATTTCAATCTGAGTAGCATCCTTCTCTTTGAATAATTTGTAGAGCTTGATAAAAATGTCTGCAGCATCGGATTGAGTCTTCTCATCTTTAAAGCCAAGCTTTTGGGCAACAGCCACTGCTTCAGCTTTAGAGAGACCGTGAGTGAAATCGATAGGGGTGGTGATGATGGCAGCAGGATCTTTGGCCGCCACTTCCTCGATGTTCATACCGCCTTGTGCAGATGCGACCAACACAGTACCCTGGGAAACCCGATCGTTAAGAACAGCAACATAATACTCATGGGAAGGCTCGTGGAATTCGGCAAGCATGACCTAGACTTGAGTGAGAAAGGCTCCCACAATGACAAATGCCCAAACGAACAGCATTGCAGACACGTCCTAGAGCCCCAGTCTGCTTCGTAATGAGGGAAGAACCGAGCATTGAACTCGAAATTTCCTCAGCTTCTGCTGGACTGAAGCACGCAATGTTAAGTCCAAGCGGACGTGGATGGACGTGATACAGGACACACCTACGAACTATCTGGACACCCCCGCGAAATCCGTTGCTGAAGGTTCCCTTTCCGCGACCTCCGGCAAGCACTTGAGCCTTGACGACAATGGGTTTTTTTGGATCTATATATTGACAAGATGAACATGATTGAGACCATGTATCACGACTACGACACACCAAAATTCTTTGCAACATCGAAAACTTCTTTTGGAGTCTTGGCAACAAAACTCTTGGGAGTGGGAATTTTGTACTAGCATACCAAATTAGAACCATGAATTTTGTGAAGAAGTAAAGGAACGCAAAGCTCACAGAGTTGAGTAAATCCATGGATTGGTACTCATGGATCGAGAGGTACCGCCTCTGACCTGCAGAGGCCGTCTAAAGAAGTATTAGTCCAGGTGCAATCTATCAAAGCAAATTGGAGACTTGCACGGGCAATAAAGCCAGCTTTTCGTATTGAGGCAAGCATGTCGTAGTTTGTTTTCTATGGGTCAGACAGAGCCAAGTTCAGGGACTGTTGCCCCGCTGACGAGCTTGCTCTATGTCTCAAAGACTGTCCTGCTTCAGGCAGTTGATCTCCTCGACAACTATCTCACTTCTGATGACCAGCTCACAGTATCTTCAAAGTTCCTTTGCGGTTCTACCATTGGTCTGATACTTCAATTGAGCAGACACTGCATGCTGAAAAATGTTCTTCCAGGGAAACATTTGCGCCATGCCCGTGACCATTTTGTCCTCCTCATGGACTCGGTCTGTTCCCCTCCACCACATATTCTATCGTACGACAAGAGAGGCAGGAATACCCCAATGGAAAGCAGCCGCTCTGCAGCCCGTGCAGCTCTAATGGAAGCGATTCAACAGCTTGAGACACATGTACCGCTCGCTCAGATGGATACACCAATCATACTACATGCTGTCACTCCCGACCTGCAAGAGTTCCAGACGACATTCGGTCGAGAGGTAGGTGGTAACTTATTTGAGGAGACCCTGGTTGAATGTCAAGTAGCTCTGGTTCGCTGGCCTACATTGTGTCCATCACTGGTCAATGGTACGAGACTAATATTTCTCATAAAAGATCTATTGACTGAGGTAGACTTATTTAGGTCAGAGTCATTGCAGGAGAACTTGTAAGATATGTCCACTAATTCCAAAATCCCGCTCAACCCCGCACTCAGAACATTAAACTCACTGATGATTTCGGGTTTGCGCCGTCAACACTGGTCTACCAAGGTAAACTGCAGTAGGGAATGTGGACATAAATGTCTGCTTATTAGCTAGCAGATCGACAAGCACCGCTTGGAAGAGCCAAAATGTGAGATTACAGTAACCGAATAAGTACATGTAGATGCTAGTAGTAATGGAAATCAATGACGTCCAGTATGCCATGGACCAAACAAACCATTACGATATTATCTTCTTCTGTTGTTGTTCTTCTCTCCAGGTAGCGAAGACTATTGGATAATTGGAGGTGACATCCACGTTATGCGATAGCACCCCAAGGTCTAAACCATGTCGGAGAAAATGGTCCCTGTCCAGGGCGAAAACCAAAAGAAGCGTGTCGTAAGTTGATGTTTTCTGAGCAAAGACACCGACAGTTATACTAGTCTCCTAGTGTTATTTCTTCGATTCAGATATTGGGGGGTTCCACTACGGTCCTGGCCACCCGTACGTGTGTATCTATTGTACTTCCTGATGATCTCATTATTTTATCCGTAGAATGAAGCCGACTCGAATACGCATGTGCCATTCACTTGTCATGAATTACGGACTGTATAAGAAGATGGAGATTTTCGTAAGTTTCCTACAGACAGCTGATTTGGCTGATTTCTAAATACATCTCCCGCTACTATTCGTCTAGAGAGCCAAACCAGCAACCAAGCGTGAGATGACCCAATTTCATTCGGACGAATACATCGACTTTCTCAGCCGTATTACCCCAAATAATATGAATTCTTTCATCAAGGAACAACACAAATGTTTTGGTCATCTTCCGTTTGTTTCATATTGGTATTTATCTTTGACTGCCAGATAACGTCGGTGACGACTGCCCCGTCTTTGATGGTCTGTTTGATTATTGTTCGATATCTGCCGGAGGTTCTATGGGTGCGCTATATGGATCTCCCTGTCCTGCATAGTTCTGACTTTGAGTGCTTCCTGGCAGAGGGTGCTGCACGATTAAGTCGCGATAAGTGTGATATTGCAATCAACTGGGCAGGTGGCCTTCATCATGCGAAAAAAAGCGAAGCAAGTGGCTTTTGTTATGTTAATGGTGCGCTCAAACCATTGCTAGCAGTCCCATAACATATACTCAGAATTCTTACCTAGACATCGTCCTTGGTATCCTCGAGCTCCTGCGGTATGTGCTTCCTGATTTATCACATGACACCGTGGTTGACGCCTGCGCGATAGGTATCACACCAGGGTTTTGTACATTGACATTGATGTCCATCATGGTGATGGTGTTGAAGAGGCGTTTTACACAACCGACAGAGATTGAGTGTCTTCTCCAGTGTTATTTCCTTCTGAGTGCCTCTCCTTCGACAGCGATCATCTACCACGTTGACCGTGTACGTCAAGGACGCACTTATACGACTTTATCTGTCCGCGCCAATCAGAATGGACGCACCGTGTTTGTACTAATGTGCTCTTTTCAAAAACCTGAGCCATGGCAACCTTCTCATCAGTGGCCCATGCCAAATGTCCCTGGACCCGAAGATTGCGAAGATGAAGAAGTGCGTTTGTTCAAAATGACGAAATCGACAGAAATCACGTCTCGTGAAAAGAGGCTTTATGAAGACGCATTAAAAGTTGAGCCAACACTCTTCCTTCCTCGACATATTTTCTCATCGCGAAACTAAGGAACGCATGAAAAGCCCCATAGCTATAAAGCGTGCAAAAGAGCATCACGTCGCTGCAGACGGCACCATTGTTTATATGTATTGGATGCAAGCCCGTAATATACCTAAATATGAAGCTCCATTCCAGAAGGTGAGCGAAGGCGTTGGGCACTTGGAATAGAGTTTATTAACATAATCTAGTGCATACTCAGTTACATTTCAGACCTGAATTTGTGTGTTCCATCTCTTTTACATCTGCCATTATCTTGATTAGATATCAGCATTTCAAACGTACCAAAAATTCTAGGGCTGAAAAGATCTGGGAATGGACCGAACTCGGTGAGCATGACCGTACGTACGATCATTGAACCATCGGATTACTTTTTGAACGGAAGCTTACAGTCGACGCTTGATCATTCGATATATTTCTACAAGTAAGGGAATTAATCATCTTCCTTGATCTTCCGAGGCTAATTGACGTGCTTTAGCGATGACTTTGATTGTGGTGATTGGGTGCTTCATGTCGTGCGGCTTGGCTTAAATTGGTACTTTCTCGTTCAATCTGTTGATATCTATTCCTCTTTAGGTCTCTTCCCCACGGTCAGGATCTGGGCGAGGGGTGGTACATGGAAGGGTAAGACCTCCAAGTTATTGAAGGCATGTTCTCCTCTAACACAATCGACGACCAGATGTACAGTCGGAATGGAAGTCTCGTAGCGGTCACGTCACAAGAAGGGGTTGTCCGGGCCAATATACGAGGACCCGTCAATTTGAGCGCAGATGCGAAGCTTTGACGAACAGACATTAGGAGCACTGGCATGGAAAACTATTTATTGTTTCCGTTATCTCGATGATATATTGAATTTTGAATAGAATTTCCAGAGTACATTCGAATGACACGTTGACTTACACTGACCTTCGGAATGACATGAGTCACAATCTGACTTGTTTCAGGAATAAAATTGACCACGGAAAAAGTATCGATTACCCGGTACCGATGGTATCCAGAAACCAGGTCATCGAAGACATATCACAAATCAGAACTGAAACTACTTTTGTAATACAGAAAGGTGGATATAACTTCGGGACTGAAGATAATCCGGACCGAACAAAGCTCAATGAGATGTCGAATGCGTGTAGTCATGAGATGTGTACAGGTAGACGAAACAAGCAAGGTAGCCTAATTCTTTCTACGGAAAGAAGACCCTGAAGATACGATTGGTAAACGACGATACTCAGAACCATAGGACACATACCTTCGGTCAACCTCGCCTTTCCTCCCGTGGGCTGGCACAGAACACTGGAGCAAGAACCACAGAGAACGACGGTTTGAGCATGTGAGAACACTGTTGAGATCGCAAAGCATCCTACACAAATAAGGATTAGCAAGTAGGTTGGAAAGAATCAGAGCACAAAATGCGACGCACCAGAACACTTGACATCCATGAAATAAGAGTTGGGCGACTGCACAAGGCGCTTCAGCTTATGCAAACGTGCCTTTGATTTTTTTATTCTTTTCGACGCATTTCACGAAACTCAACGCATTCTAACATGGCATCCTGGACGCATTTCTATCATTTACACATTTTACACAGGTCATACTCAAGCTCACAACTATTATCGTTTCATACCCTATTGTAACATCCTTCCACTTAACTTCGTATCCTTGTGCTTTGATGCACGGACCATCTGGATATCATCTGTAGGACTTTTTAATCCTTGTTTTAGTTAGGGCTAGCTTTCATGCGCATATCTTGCCTTCGTTGCCTTTGCATATCTGCCTATGTGCAACACCCTTGTTATCTTATCTGAATGGACGTTAAATATTGGTAATCTCAACCTTCTCGAAAATACTGTGGATTTTGGATAAAGGACAAAGTGTCTCGATTTTCTCGAAATGCATTTTGATACCCTTACCCGTCGCCTTTCGTCGGCCACCACAAACTCGCTTTTATTGATCGGGTTCGTTATGGAATTCTTCAGCTTGTTTCTCGCCCATTAGTTCATAGAGCCCTCTGAATTGAAAGTATTTTGGGCGGGATGCCGAGGGTGCAATGGCGAATCTGTAGTCTGCGGCTCACTAACAACAGACCACGGTCGGGCACTCTGGATCCTCATGGGGAACAAGGAACCAGGGTCACCTGTATGAGGCAACTTTAGCTACAGTCATTATATTCCTTACGACGCACCGTCCTGAGAACGAACAGACCACAGTCAGTACCCTTGTGTGACGACACTGATTAGATGTGTTGTCCGAAAGTATCAATACCCCATTCGAATTGTGAAGTTCTGATAGAACCCGCTCGCTGTCATCCTTGCATGTACTTCGAAAAGTTATGGACGGAGAAGTTTTCACTGAGGGATGCGAAGATTTAAATATGATGGGTGAAAGACGATGAAAAATAATAATGGCTACATACGACGCTCGCCTCCCTTTGCAGCAAAGATGCCGGAGGTTCAACGTTCAGGCCGCAGAGTGTTCAAGGTGGCGTGGATGATGGCGGCGCCGGTGTTCCAGTCCGAAATTTCGCGGAGAAGGAATCACGGGTCGGCTCGAATCTCAAATCAGGACCGGGAGTAAAGTCCCCAAGGAAAGATTTCTATCTTCACCATTCTTCAGTTCCCCGGTCCTCAAGGGCTCTTCACTCCTTCCCTACGCCTCGATGCTCTTCAAAACTTCCTTCCGAAGCGTACCGCACCTCTCCAGGGCCCTTGCCACTCACACTGGCACTCGTATCCCTGTCCGGAAGTGGCGAAGGGAAGAGATCCAATCTATCTTCGACAGTCCTTTGCTCGACCTTGTTTTCCGCGCGGCGTCAGTCCACCGCCAGAATCATGACCCCAGCAAAATTCAACTCTGCACACTCATGAATATCAAGAGTTTGTTCTCCTTCCATGTTATCTCGCTTCAGATCTTCGCTTATCCGGGAATTTCACAGCCGGCGGGTGTACAGAGGATTGTGAGTGCCTTCCACAAGTGTGAAAGACCTTAGCTGATGATTCCCTAGGCTCATATTGTTCTCAATCATCACGTTATAAAACAGCAACCAAAGCGTCTCGTCTATTAGATATAGAACCTGTCCTAGAGGCCGCACGGAAGGCAAAAGAAAATGGAAGCACCCGTTTCTGTATGGGTGCTGCTTGGAGGGACCTCGCAGGTCGTAAAAGCGGGTTTGAGCGCATCCTGGAGATGGTTCGTGAAGTCCGCGGGATGGGGATGGAAGTGTGTACCACTCTTGGCATGCTCTCACCAGATCAAGCTCGACAATTGAAGGAAGCGTAGGAAGACTCCGCCTGTCTCATTTGGACCGTGTTGATCCATTTATCCTAGTGGTCTCACTGCGTATAATCATAATCTCGATACATCTCGAGAATTCTACCCCTCAGTACGTTCCAATCTGCTGTAGGATTGTGATTCAAATAACCTTTAACTCATAGGTGATCACTACGCGATCGTACGACGAACGGCTGGACACCATTAACGCAGTGCGCGATGCTGGAATAAGTGTATGTTCTGGAGGAATACTAGGGCTGGGAGAAAGTGACAAAGACCGGGTTGGTTTGATATGGGAAGTCTCCAAGTACGTCGATTCCTCCTTTGTGTGGTACGTTGGGGTTCAGAATTCGACCTTGTCTAGCCTGCCAGAGCACCCCGAGTCTTTCCCTGTCAATGCTCTTGTCCCTATCCCAGGCACACCTTTGGAGAATAATGATGTCAGTTTTCCTGCATCAGAATACTGCATTGACTGATGTATCACATAGCGTGTACCATATCATACTCTCATCCGCACTATCGCCACAGCTCGAATTGTTCTACCACAGACAATTATCCGCCTTGCAGCAGGACGAAATACGCTTGCGGAATCAGAACAAGCAATGTGTTTCATGGCTGGCGCAAATGCGGTGTTTACTGGAGATCAAATGTTGACAACGCCTTGTAAGACCTTATCCTATGACTTGTACATATCTGTCATGATCCTAATTTCTCGGGTTGTTTCCTTCAACAGGCTCACCTTGGGACGAGGTTGGTTATCCCGCGCATATTTTACGCGATTCCTGACTTTTCCCCAGGATAAATCGATGATGGCGCGCTTGGGTCTGGAAGGTATGCAAAGCTTTGAACAACCTGATGTCGCCCGGAAAGAGGGTGCTAGATTGGAGGTCGCGTCCAAGCAGACACTCGGAGAGGCTGTGCCTTGAGGATGTATGTCTAAGGTCTTATGTATCTCAGTGGTTTGTGCTCGGTACCGCCAACAAGGGTTGAGGATGGCTTCGATCAGCCGGAACAAAAAAAGATGCTGTGGTTGACCTGACAATTGGTGCCTGGGGATTCGGACAACCGAGCATGTGCATACCCAACTTAAAGTCTGCCTGTATTCTATAAAATACAGCTTCAGAGGCTGTAACAGGCCGGTTTTTTCTCGAACCAATTGTGTTATGCACACAATAATTTTCTCCAACCTTATGCTCACGCGGCACGTTTTGTTGCGCTTCTGATTCCCTTGCCTGTCAGTAACATCTGAAGTCATTATATCAATATCTGGTCTATATACGGGATGGGATCGATCTAACGAGTGAATCAACAATACCACCTAATACTCCCAGTTGTCCTTTCGTGGTAATGATTCGAGCGAATCGTCTGCCCGTGCCCCTGAATAATTCCTGTGGGGGATGTCGCAACTTTTTTACTTACTTATGTACGTCGCCTTCATGGCGTCACGTCAACGCGTCAAATATCCCCAACAGAAGAAGTGCGCCTTCTTTCTCCAACGTGAGACCTTCTCTCGTATATTGACATAAAAGTCGGCCTCCATGTAGATTTCGTTGACCTCTGGTCAATGAATGTATCCGTCGCCTTCCTTATCCTCTGGGCTCCTGGAGCCCCATGGACGCTACATCGCCTCACAAAATTCGGAAACACAACATTATGTGCCCTACCAGGACCAAACTTTTCAACGACCTGCAGTTGATCCCGGCCTTTCAACACTTCATCCGTCACAGGAGTATACATCCTCCTCCTCTCATGCCGATCCTCGTGATCAAATCATTGATACATACCATAGACATTATCTTGGAGTCTCGGTTATTGTGGTGTATATTGGAACGGTTGAGTACAACCAGCGGGCCCAGAAGATACCCATGGTAGCGTGCGTAATCTTGTTTCAAGGTTTATCATTCGTTTACTTTGTTGAAGGCGTGTGTCCATCGTCGATTACCGAGGACATGTTGTTTTGGACACATATGTCCGGCCAACGTCAGCATTTACTTCTTGTCAATCATCACATTTTCAGATGACTAGATTTCATCCATAGGCACAAGATAGAAGATTGCAGGTCACGAGAAACCGGTATACATTTACACGATCTTATGAATGGTCAGCAGACTGCTCAATTTCTCAAATTCCGGCTCACTCTTGCGAACCACTAGCTCCTGCATTTCAAGAAGTTCAATTACGCGTTTCTAGTATTGTGAAGGACAAAGTTCTTGTAGGACATTGTCTGTGGACCTTCCTATCTGTGCGCCACACCGATAAATGTACAATTGGGAGCTTATTTATAAGCTGACTGATCGCAGGTCCTAGGACTTTCACATCCTGCCCTATATACGCGAGACCTGGCTTTGTTCCGTCCTATGAGGAGGAAACTCAAGAGTCGTGTAATTGTCAGTTTGTCGACGCTCGTTCATAGGTACCTGGGACGAACCGTTGGAATGGATTTCGAGGATTCAGTTAGTAGTCTACTTCGGTTCTAACTCTATCGGACGCTGATCCAGGCCTGAAGCTAGAATTGGCATGCGCTGCAATGGACTTGTTTCGATGCTATGAGAGGGATTTCGAACGAGTTATTGAAGAGGGCGCCTGGCCCTGTAACCTTCCTCCTTCGCGGTTCGCGGAGTATTTCACTTAGCAGGACAGGAGAAATAATGGATTATTTATTATTTATTAACTAATTCACGGATAATAAATATCACAAAGCACTGTTACCACAACATGAACGCGTCGATGGACAACCCAATCCCCGCCCCATACCCACAACCTTTATCTATATTCGATGGTCAGCCTTATTACTACCAGGATTATCGGATGCAAGTCTTCTTTCTCTCAGTACAAGCTTCTTTTGTGACGTTCCCTAAAGAGATGATGACCCCCACTTGCCATTGAGTGACTCAATCAAGTGGTATTATCCCTCCCAAGGTTATGAATCCGACGAAGAAGTATTAGAACCTGGTTCAAGAGGCGGCAACTGGGGAAATAAGACCGTCAGAGGTGCGCGATTGGTTCGAAAAGGCAAAATAACAACATGGGGCCCATCAATGGACGACTGGGAGGTGACTATGGTCCATCTTTTCTTCATTTTCTCAACTGATTGTCTATGTAGTCCGAGGAACGCGCAAGAAAGCGCTTGAAGCTGTTGTTACCCCAGGAACGACGTTCCCCATCACCTCCCAGTCTTCCACATTTGGAACGGTCACCTTCACCCCCTCTCGTCTCGCCATATCCTCCTCCAAATGTTCAACACCTCAGCTATGCATCTTTCGTAATGGACAAATCTGTGACTCATTCTTTTCGTTCAAATCTGCTAGACGAATTAGAACACGCTACCAACACACTCATCGAAGGAGAGGCAATCATGAACAGGGCTATGGGAAGACTTTGGCAAGTTTTAAACGAGAATTCGGACACGGTATCAGAAGATGCGTCGCTCATTCCAAAGCAGGAAGACGGTGATGGAGATGCAAACGAGGACGATGTTACCCGGAGAATCGATCGCGCTCCAGACTTGACACCACCAATACATAAAATCTTCCTCTTAACTTATCCCTTGGACAATCCGCCTGGTTTCGAGCCATCACACTTTTCTTCGCCAGAAAGGCAGCTGGACACGCTTGAAAAATCACTGACAACCCTACGAGAGTTACAGGATGATGGTCGGGAGTATTGCGAGCGGCTGCAAGAGATCCGTGATGGTCTTGGGGATATCAGGGCACAACGAGATGGAATTTGGGATATGGTACGGGAGAGAGCGGTGAAGGAGCTGCATGAAGTAGCGTATAATGCAACAGGCTGACTGACGCGTTGTTCGAGTTCGGAAGTCTCACGCCATTGATGTAATACAAGTCTTGGAATTTCTTGACTCACGTTACCATCTCTGCAACTATGGACATCCCAGACATGTCCATACTGAACATTGACGGGTCCGCACATGTACAAGGTGCAGTACCCGATGACATGCAGAAACTTAAAGCATATGCAAGTTCTCTGCCATACGCAATCGAACCCTACCACAAAATGATAGAACTGTTGGATTTCATAATACTCCGCATCATCCAGTGCGTTGAGGCGAAGGATTATGAAGTTGGACTGTACCAATGGGATAGTATGTTGACCTAGTGTGTAATTGAAACTTGTCTTCCTCCAGTTACAGTCTTATCTTCACCATAGTTGGTGCATGCTCAAGTACCCCATTCCGAAGGACAGGCGTGTACAATTGGCTAAGCTATACTTTCTAGTCAGCACTATCCCTGGGATGCCAACTAACGTGGTGGCAACGTGTGCCGATGCCTTCTACAATCTGACGAGATCTGAGAAGAAGATAACTATTGAAGACATGAGACTGCCTTGGAAACCAATATATGAAATTCTTCAGTCTGACCTGTTTCTCAAACGAAGGCAGTTTGAGTATACGTATGTCGTTCTTAACGTCTGTCATCTGTTCGCTCACAATCTCGCGTCATAGACAATTATCGTGGTGTATGGGCTATATCGCCTCACTTGCACGACGTTTCTTCTCTCCTTCTGCCATTGAAGAAATGCTTCAAACATTCGTGCCTCAACTAGATGGCACACAACTTAACGTAAGTATCACATCGCTTATCTCAGTATCTGGTTCCTCAGTATTTTTAGTGCATCCTCGCGCCACAGTACTATCTCCTCACGTTCCTGCCTCTCACTCATCCCCAATCATATCTGCCTATGTTATTTCGAATGTGGGAGTCAGTAAACTCGTATATGTATGATGATCGCATGTTGCACTTTCTCTCAAAGCTAGCAGAGATGCATGTCGATCCTTCTATAAGTGATCCGCACAAGATTGCGGAACTTCCAGACGACGAGAGAGTTGAAGGCGAGGGTCGGCCGAATTGGTCACAAGCTGAACCGAGAAATTCGATAAAATGGGAAGGATTGTATAAAGACGTTGGGATTTTCTCTGAACACGAGTGGCAATTCTTTATGTGCAAATGCCTTGCTTCAATGGGTGTGTCTGGTCACTGATAAAAAATGCCAACCTAATACAATCATTGATGCCACAGAAATCCCGCTTGCGGATGCCGGTTCCCTTACTACAGGACCAAATGCAGACAACCAGGCTAGCTTCGAAATAGGCAGGTTGCCGAAACCTGATTGGAGAATCAGTAAGCCAATAGAACACTTCCATAGTCCTAAAATACAATGCTTCTTCTCAGTTTCTTTGGCTCGCATCATTGTTTATTCCATGGCCCCGGATGGTAAACCTGTACCGCCCTCCAATGCACCGACTCCTCTTTTTTCTCCGTTACCATCCGGCATGAATACTCCACAGATACAAAATAGCTCATTGAATGAATTCCTCGCTGCACCTCTCGGTAAAAAGGATCCAGGGAGGACTTATCTCGCTGGATCAAAAGCCTTGGATTCTCTCGCCCGGCTAATTGCGTCCACCGAAAGCTTTTTCCATCCCTCAAATTCTGGTACTTGGACAAACGATGTATGTCAATCCTATTTCGATTGTGACTGCCTTGTCTCACTGAAAATTAATGGTCTGGTTAGCTGACTGCCTTCATAAAATACATAGTATATGATTTCAACAAGCGTAGGAAAACTTATGGATTTTTCTTTCTTGTTGATTTTGAACATAGTTCTATCACCCAGGTTGGCACGAGGAACAACAACCGGACTGCAAAACTCCCATGGTTCGTCTTATGTGGCTTGCAAGCACATTGTTGGTAACATGTCAGATCACAGCATCGTCGATTGACGAAGACAATGAAGCGAGAACTCGTCAAGTCGTTAAGAACTGTGACCCTCCTAGCCATGTTTTCGCAGGATTCTGCAACAGTGGGAAATATTCAAAGTTGCCTGAAATCGATGTCTGTTATGGAGCCTGATCTTATCCTTCATCCCATCCTTGAACGTGCAGTACCATCTCTGGAAGCCCTTGTCGAGGTTTGATCACCTCAGGCATGGTCTGCTTCTTTCTGCTCATTGTTATATGCAGACCCAGCGAACCATTGCAGTTATTAAAGCCCTCGGGGCCGTTGCACCGGCAATTGTCTCTCGAAACGTATACTATCCTGGTGGGAAACACCTTGTGACTATCTTGCAGCTGTTGCTACCTGGTATTGATCTAGTATGTTTACCCTTTCTCGATCCGTTTAGGTTTATGATGGCGTTCGCCGTCGAGCTTTGCCAGTTCTCCTCAAGGCTCTTGAGCCTGGGACGGATGATGACAGGATGAAAGGCGCATTATGGACCCTTAATTCTCCATCCCTCGGAAAGTATGCAATATCTGGTATGTCTTTGACTAGATGTCGATCATGATCGTAAGTCACCTGTGGTAGAACCCTCGTTGTCTTCCAGTATCATCAAAGGGCTCCTTGGTTGCCAGCACAATGAAAAGGTTTATCTCAAGTCATCAACCGTGATACTTTTGTGGCTGATTTAGTTCACCCTGAGCCCTCAATTCAAGATTGTGTTTCTGCAGTAGCCGAAAATTGTCTGTTTTTTTTTACAATACAAGCAAAAAAGCGTGCTCATACCTTTGTCAGCTCTCAGCTGCTTCCTTGAGCCCAACTCTTTAATCTACAGCGTCCCAACGCTGCGGGTGGACAAAGCTATCGTCCAACTCAGAGTCACGCTCGGCATTCGCGATGATCCAGAGGAAAGAGGCCTAGTTGTCCGTTTGCGAGACAAACGAATGGAACGATCTCAACTCATAGAGAATGCTGCGCAAGCAAATGTTGGTTATTTCTTATTTTCATTTTCTCGATGGCGCCTCAGTTATTCCAATCATAGATTTCATCTATACTGGATGTCGGGGAATCAGAATGGACACATTGGAGATATGAGATTGTGGCAACAAGAGCTCTTCGCACGCTTGTACGACGTGACGCCCCAACGTCGCCCAGGCATCTACAATACTTCTTAGAAAGAGTTTATGATGATCATCCCACAATTGTAAGCACACCGTAGCCTCAAGTGGTTCAAGCTCAACCTCTTCTTTTTCTGTACAGCGTTATGTAGGTCTGGTTTTTTACCGCCTTTCGCAATTAGACTGATTGAGGAATACAGTACGCACAGCGAGCCGTTACAAAGATTGCCCGTAATATCAAGCTGCGGACTTTCTGCACAACTCCCATGGATCTGGTGCTTATGCGAGTTCGCAATCCTTTGAAGATGAAGATGACTATCGAACCATCACACCAAGTGACCGCCAAGGTGCTTAAGCGATACGTCATCGACACGCGGCGATATTGGGCATCTGCGCACTGGTCGACTCGTATCCGTACACTGTGGAAAAGTGGATGCCGGACCTGTTGACGAATGTTCTTGCGGAGCATACGTACGACCCGGTGGGTGCATCATTTTTTCGGCGTTTTGTTCCCGTTGCTACATGTGTTGCGGCCCAGATCCCGATTTCGACGACTGTGCGCAAGTGTGCGAGCAACTTCAAGAGGACGCATCAAGATACGTGGCACGAAGACTCGAAGCGGTTCGACGAAGACCAGCTGGCGGCGCTATCGACGTTATTGACAGGATCGTCTTATTGTGAGTAAAGTAATTTCTTACCGAGGATGATTGATACATTGGCAACACGCAAATACAGATGCTTGATGTAGTACTTGTTAAATTAAAACAGGATGGCGGAAGTTCTGTACAGAGGTATATGTATGTATGGAAAGACAGTCCTCAACGATATGATATTGCGTGAATTTAGAGCTATACGGGTGTGCTGGGGGTGGACACCCGACGCGAGCCGTCCTCGTCGTTGGTAATGCTGGGTTCGGAGGTGTCGATGCCGTCGGCCGTGCCAGAACGGGCACCGGCGGAGGGGACCATGTCTATGGGGGCGCGGGGCCTGTTTTCGTAGCCTGACTTGACGCGGTTGTTGGAGACGGACTCTCTGTGAATGTCTGAGAAGAGAACTGAACAGCAAGACGGACGGCGTACCTGATTTCAGCGATGAGGTCGTCTATGGGATACCATGCGAGAGGCCCGTAGGCGATGCCGCGCCACCAGCCCATGAGATCTGGTGGCGCGATGTAAGCATGGCAGTGGAGGTGGTCAGTGACGGGGATCTTGTTGTCCTTGAAGGGAGGCGTAATGAAGCCGATGCGAAAGAGGTGCTGTGCAGGCGTTGGTGAGGCAGGGAGGTCAGCGAGGAGACGGGTTGCGAGGTTCCTGACGTTGACGAGGAGGGGGAGGTCGCTGGAGGACTGGGAGGAGTGAGTGGGTGGAGTGCACGGAGAGAGGACGCACGAGGGTGTATATGGAGGGAACATGGAGGCTGGGCAGTCGTGGTCATCAGCAGCGGCGGCGCCAGAGAGAACAACACTTGCTTCAATGCAACGACGATGTGGCCCCGCGACGACACCGCCTGCCCCTTTTCCCGGTACGCAGTCATGTTCTCGTCTCGCCACAGCACCTCATTGTCTGCGCCACCCTGCACAATGCTGCACATCGGGCATCCTGGTCGCGCCGCAAATGCCATCGTCGTCGTCGTCGTCGTAGAAGCGACTCACGTGACCGATGCTCTCTTCCTTTGCCCACTTCAGGGCCGATCTCGACGAATCCAACGACCGTCGCGAGCGGCTCATCAAGGTGCGTGTGCATCCCAGCCCCCGCGCCCCCGCTCACCGCTACAGGCCAGCCGCGATGTCACAAATCTCGCCAAGCGCACCATCTTCCTCCTCCACCGCCTCGTGATCGAGTCCGACTCTCACAGTGCCGCAGCCAGGGGCAGAGAAGAGCTGCGCAGCGTCCAGACGCTCTATGCCAACCTCAAGCACGAACTCGAGGGCGACCGCTTCTGGAGGTACCACCGCCAGGTCTCCCCCGGCCTCCAAGAGTACATCGAGGCCCTCAGCTTCGCACACTACCTCGAGCACAGATCCCTCATCTCCTTTGACCAGGTCCAACAGACCCTCTCTGACTCGGACGGAGTGCCCGTACCTCTTGTCTCCCCGTCTCTTGGTGTATCTAACAGCACACGCAGTATTTCCCGCTCACGGTCTCCGACTATCTACTGGGCCTCTCCGATCTCACGGGCGAGCTGATGCGCTTTGCGATATCGTCCATCCCGCGCCGGGGTGGCCGTGCAAAAGCCGTCGAGGTCTGCGCGTTTGTCCGCGCGTGTAAAGCAGGTGCGCTCGCTCCGCCCTTTGTTCACACTCCTCTAGCTTACTGGCGCGGGAGACTTTGAATGCCTCGTCCCGTACGTACGAGATCTTTCCAAAAAGCAAGCCGTGACGGCACAGTCCCTCGAAAAGATCGAAGACGGTATGCACGTCCTTGCCTCCACTTTACAAACAAACTAATCGCATTCCAGCCGCATACGCCATCGTAGTGCGCGACTCGGAATATGCGCTGCCTCAGGAGATGTTAGACGACATTGTCGCCCAGTCTGTTTCCAAATTCAACCACGAGCAGACACGATGGAATAGAGATGAACACGAAGACAAAGATGTTTAAATATTGTACTATACACACACGTTTACCTCGTCGTGATCATAAGAAATGCGCAACATCCCTCCAACGTCAACCGTCAACTCCCAAAACTCGACACGAGTCCCGGACCCACTCGTCCGACTCACAGGAACGCGTTTCCCGTTCAATTCAGCGCTCACAACTCCATTTGTTTCTCCCTCACACACTACAAGCCTCACCGTGCTGCTTCCATCAAGCTCCACCCAAACTACCCTGGGACACTCGTTCCCCGAAATCTTAGATGCACATCGTCCAAGCCGAAAATCCTCTCTCACGCCGTTATCTGCGCAGTCATGATCATTTTTAATATCTCTCCGATCCAGACCACCAGCCTGGGTGTCGACTGCAGTCGTCACAGGCTCGTCTGGAGCTTCGGGCTGGACGTCAGCCGCGTGTTCTTCGCCCTCTTCATCAGCAGTGGATTCTCCAAAAAGCAATTTGTACACCACCCTCAAGACGAAGAGGAAGAAATATCTTGTCCCCAAGGCCACCGCTCGCAAGGACAACCGAGACGAGGATTCGTCCTTGACATTGCTTACATCTTGCGTTCCAGAGTCTTCACCATCACCTGCAGGCGTAGACGGAGCGGTTTCATTGAGTTGGGAAGAGCTATCAAGAGGCATGATCGAACGTGGCGTCCATTCCGGAGACGGTGGCGGCGTAGGCAGATTGCTAACCGCGGTTTCTACACACTCGGCAGACTTGTGCGGGCTCAGAATCGAGATGTACACCGTGGATCGGATGTTCAAGGCAGGGCAGAGTACGAATGGGCCAGGGTTTGCGAACGTGACTGTGCTAGGATCGGTAACGAGATGGGCTCTGCAGGTTTGGGGGGCATATACTAGGAACGGAGCTAAAGTCGATTGAAAAGAAAGGAATGAACGTAGCGTGTTTGTCGATATAGAAAGAGGTATTGAACAAGTGGAAGTGGTTATAATCATGCCTTCAACGGGGAGCGTGTTCCTTGTGGTAATCAACATATATTCGCTTGCATTGCCGGCTAGAGTGACTGCGACACGTTCGGGGGAGCAATGCTGCAGAATCATGCTCCTTAATAGCGGGAGATCAGATTGCCGACGCGGGGAAGGACTCATGGCGAGAGAACCATCTCCAGTAATTGTGATAGTCTTTTCGGGTCGAACATGCATGACACTCGGCGGAGACGCATACAAAATGTACTCGGGAGGCACTGCTACTAGACGCCTCTTGCGTCGGGCGGTAAGAAAAGTAAGGAATGCACTATTCAATGCTCATGAGTCCATCCAACATCAAAGAAAAAGATATCGCTCACCCAGTTCTACTGCCAACACTCCAAGCGAAATATTCGTCCGGTCTCACAGGCCGCAATACAGACACATTCGTCCGAGTGATCCTATCATTCCACGTATACATTCCCTCCTGACAGGTCCAGCCCGCCTCCAGCCCAAGTATAGTTTCAGTAGTCGTATGCTCACAGACTAATGTCCCATTCTGCCCGAACTCGCCTAGCCATCTTATCTCCCCGCTGGCATACAGAATGCGATATGTATATGAAAAGCGCCCCTGATCGTTTCCAAACGGCCGAACGAGTAATTGAAGCGCGAGAATGACAGTCTCAAGGGATGACAGATCTTCATCATTCTCTACTAGACTCAATGAAAAATCCTGGACAGAAGACAGATTGCTGCCGCCTGCAGCCGCATTGAATCCAAAGTCACATGAAGTCCACTCGCCATACGGTGTATGCGATCCCTCAGAAGGAATGTCCGACCATAGTTGTACGCGTCCGCCATCCCTTTCGAGTTCGTGATAGTCAGCAACGCTGAGGGTTGCTGAGAAGTTGACAAGTGCGGTCCCATCGTGAATAGGAATGATGTAGTTTTCAGAAAGGGCGGGATGAAAATTAATGTGCATGAGGGAAGACGTGGAAGTAATTCCGTCCTGCAGTTTGGGGCGGGATGGAAAGAACGGATCAGGTGATGACGTTATCATGCATCAACGGGCGAGGCGGCGTCGTAAAATCGTGCCAGTGTCAGAATCGTATTCGTAATCTACTTCATCGTCCAAGATCTCCAAAACGAAAATTGGCTGATTCGATTGCTTCTCGGGAACCTTTGCTTTCGTTCTTTCATTGGCGCCTTTCCTCCACTTTCTACACGAGGACCATTAGCCAGTTCATGTGAGTGTGAACATAAACCTTACTCCTTCCGGCAGAGCCATTCTTCATGCTTGGATCCACCAACTTTCCATTCAATAACGCCGCTCTTCCCCAGCGCTGCGACATGCTTCTCGACGGTATTATCCATTGCAAAGTTGGGTATCATAGGCGTGTCACGCGCAAGCTCGGTCCGACATATTGCGCAATTAGTCTTCTGATTGCAGAAAGTTCCACGACATCATTCCAGCGCAAAAGAGAAAAAAAAGGGACGCCAGACTCACGCCTTTCCTTTTCCATTGCCATCCGCACTCTCCGCATACACTATGCCCACAGGGGTTGTAGATATGGGCTGCCACGCTACACCGATGATTTCAGGAATTTAGTACACCAAATAGAGGCTGGATACCAACAAGATATCAGAACATCTAGCACGACAGATCAATGAGTAAACCATTCTGATGGACAAGTGACAGACGTACATGGGACACGTTAGCTCATCTTCTATTCCAGAGAGAACTTGCCAGACATTCTCGTTTTCTTGGGCTTTCCCTTTTCCTTTTTTGTTCGGGACTTTCAGGGGAGAAGACTCCCGGATTCTCTTGCGCAATGGAGACCGAGAACTTTCAGACTTGGGTCGAACTATGGGTTACGTGTTGGTCATGGGTTACCGAGATGACAAAAAACGTACAGCATGAAGATGGCGAAGTAAGCAGCCGCCCCGTGTTTTCTGCAAATCAACTCTTCTTACCATGGTCAATCCCAGGACCACGGTCACATACCATGATTAGAAGTCAAATGAACCAAGTCGGAACTTCGCGTTTCGGAAGCTGAGACTCGAGGCAGAGGTGAGGACGGAGATGAATCACGAAGTGATGATGTACATACGGCCATTGTCCCCTTGCACTGAATTATAATGAGACGTCAGGTCCTTTTGCTCCGTTAAGCATAAACTTTACCTGACAAAGGGCTTTCTGATGAACGTATTCCACTGTCTACTGCCGGAGCAGGAGATTCAGCAAGTAAATTACACAATTGTGAATTAAGTCATACATGTTACACCAGCCGGTCCTGGCTGGGATTGCACAATTTCCTTCTCTAGATTATCTAGTTCTGCAAAGAAAGCAGGGTCCAAATCGTCGTCATCGCATGAGTAAGACGATGAATCTGCACTAGGTGATTGCCCCGCGTCACCTTGACGGGCATCGTGCGAAGGGTCAACAGAAGGTGGAAGTGGCACGGGAAGGATTTGATCCCAGTCTACGCCTTCGAATTTTATTCTGTAACTAATCATATTTGACGCCAAGCATCCCCCTGGACACATGCTCACAGCCAAGCCACTTGCTAAAAATGCCTACCCGGGTTCACATAACCTCCTGAGCACAATTTAGCATTCCAAACATACAGGCGAACACTGGGTATTTGATTCAATCGTGGCAAGAAAGACTTCAAGCCTAAATTACTAACGATTGGGAGGGAACCGAGTAACACAATTATGTACATGTGGAGATGGTCGAAAATAGAGTATTTAGAAAGGTAATGAAAGTGTACAACTTACAGAGAAAATACTTAACCAGGAGAGCGAAGGAAAGAACAGGACGAGTAGGGTGTGAATCCTCAAAGGAACAAAATCAATATGTAATCATATGTCCTCAGCTTTTGTATCTTGGCGAGGCCCTGAGGACAGTAAGGAACCAATGGCCATGGATGTTCGGGAACGAGGAGAAAAGTCGGCGGAATCACTCCGCCCAGAGGACGAGTATGGTGAGGGCGGCAAGTGCTCATGCTGTGAGCTGTGTTGAGACTCTGAGCGCAACTCATGATGCTGTGAAGGGGGTGGAGAGAGGGAAGTGCGATGGCGCTTTCTTGACGAATATTCTTGGTACATTGGTGTGTCACGTACGGGAGGAAGAGGAGTCTGATGATGGATACGCGGAGAAGATCGACTGCCCAAGGGCTGATGATGATATTGATGGTGCTGACGCCTGAGTTTTCTCTCAGACAGATGGGGTGACCGTGTAAAGCTTGGTGTTGGGTAATGATGATTATTGCTCATGTGTGACTGCTGGTGAATTGTATTGCAGGAATTTTCTTGCCAGGGAATTTGATAAGCATCCAACAAAGTACGCTGTAGCGTTGCTACAGAGGCGATACGCTGACAACAAAGGATGAGTATTCCGTAATAAGGAAACGCTGAGATTGACGCTAACCTGGTCCTCTGAAGTTTTGGCGTTCAACATGGCTAGAAGCATTTCGCGGTCACCGTCGCCTTTAATGCGATAGGCTGTCAGTATTTCACGGAGAGTCGGGGGCGGTGTCTGCATGAGAAGACTGTGAATTTGAGCTAAGCGGAGGGAAACGATGGAATTACCTGGTCAATGACAGAAAAGGCATTAGAGACTAGCTGGCCGACGTTATCTTGAGCATGGGGCGTCCGAGGACGGGAGAGGTGATCAAAGTGCGGGGAGGAGCTGGAACTCATTGAGAATGGGGAAGAGAGATGGGGCCAAGACTTGGGAGGCTGCCCAGAGATTGCTCTTATGCCCTGGACACAGGCCTATTTTTGTGAACGTCCAAGCCTTTTTGCCAAGACTTTCATTCATGAGCTATTTTAAGCTTTATGGGCCCAGGTCGCGGAGACGACTAGGGTGGATCGCGGGGGCAATGGGCGGGAGGCGTCGAGGGCGTCGAGGACGAGTGGACCATCTGCGACGCTGAGGGCGGGCTTGGAGTATGAAGCCAAGCCTGAGAGTGTAACTTGGCGTCTGCGCATTCGAATCCGTGACATATCTGCGTGACATTTGCCGGATCTGTCCCCCAAATAGCAGCCAATCAGCGTCCTGCTATATTTACCAGAGTCCTCACGAAGCTCGACATCAAGCTCACCAACCATTCCTCGATCAGCTCAAATTGACTTCCTACGGAGGTCTACCCAACGAAGAGCTGATTCGCTTCCTGATTTGCACTCTGAAGAGCAAGGCTCTTCACTAAATCCACAAACAAGTCCTCGATCAACTCAAATTGACTTGTTACGAAGGTCTACCCAACGAAGAGCTGATTCGCTTTCTCGTTTGAACTCAAGCAACGACACGTCTTGATCTCCTATGTCTTCTAGCGTGTCCCAGTTCTAAATCTCCCACTTTTCTTCCGAAGAACCCCCCTATGACACCCCAACAGACCGTACGTCCCGCTAGACCTGCGGTCACAATTGTATTCAAATGAGGCACCATCCTAAAACCTCAACACCCGGTGCCCGCTGGTCAGTGGCCATCTCAAATTATAAGATCAGCTGATTTTCTCTGGACCCACTTGCCGTCGTAATTGCCGACATCCATCAAATCCTAATCATGGTAATGATATATCACTTCAGTTTTTTTCGTCCTGTCACGTCCGTATGAGATATTCCTGGTCTTTTGGATTTGACATACATAGGACAAGTGGCTCAAAGGTTCCCGATCACAGCGGAAGCATCTGGCTGGAACTCTGAAAACATGTCCTGTAGTTTTACATGCTCAACAACCGCTAGGTGTTGGGCATAGATATAGTGCACTTTGGTATTTTATTACTTGTTCTGGTAGCCGACCATCCCGGATCCAAACGTACACAAGGCATACAGCTTTCACTGAATGCTATTCATGTTCTCATTTTATTTATAACGTGATCCGTCTACCACGTAGGAGTCCTAGAAATAGATAAATAGATCTCGTGTCATGCTCTCCTTTTCCCAATTTAGGTGTTTAGCGTAGTCATGCAACTCATAGACATCATCTTCCACGTCTTGGAAGGATGTTTATGCGGGAGCCTATCTTGTTTATGGAGCTTTTGAATGCTGACTTGGTTCATGATTCTATTTCTTCAACACTAATTCACTAATTTAGTGCGCATCTTTTGATTGAACAAGAATCTTGCTGTCGTTGATTAATACATACGTACATATATAATGGCAGTACTTTCCCAAATTGTATCCTACATAAAAACTCGACGATCTTGATATAGCCTTCCATCTTGATATCGTGGAGCGAGATCCGATGGTTAGGTCAAAAACGGAAAACCCTCGAAATAACAGAGCGACCTTGAGCCCTGGCAGTGGGAGCTACTTCCCTTGGAACAAGAGATACACCCTGAGGCCTTTTGACTCGAGCTGTCTTTCGCGGGTCTTGAAAAGGTAGAATAAGCTTGGGAAGAGGTGTCGTGATGGCCTTTGATGTCGTAATGACCTCAGATGTCGTGGTACGGGTGACTGTCCCTGTTTCAGTGTTTGTAACAGAAGCAGTGCCGCCAATGAGGGCGTTCTTGATAGCACGATCGTAGCGGTTGTTTGCTGGATTATATGTATAGTCTCGTGTCCCACGTACATAAAAAAAACTTACTATAAGCGGCATCCGCATCCCATAACATCACACCGCCAAAAGAGGAATAACGTCCTTGAGCGTCCGTTGCTACTTTTGAAAGAGTCTCTATATTGACATATCCATCCCCTGCAGCTGACGAGTCCCCTGGAGCGCCTAGGTAAACCTTGATATCGCCATTGGGTGATTGGTTTTTTGCCCATTTGTCCCTGGAGAATATTTTCAGAACCTAGCTAGTGAATGATCAATATATATACCACGTGTCAAAATTAAACTCCTTTGAAGATTGATATCAGAAGCCGTTTGTGCTCGCAAAGTCACACTGACCGATGGCACGGAAGTTTCACAATAATTGTTATCTAGGGATAAATTGAGAAAGATGGCCTGTCTATATTCAGATCAGGAGCCTTACAAAATTGGACATATACAGCATCAAAGAATGCATTGTTCAATGCAGTACCGATATATTCGTCTGGAAAGGGGCATTGCGGGGCAGCTGTAATGTAATATCTGTGTTTGTTTGCATTAGATTTAGCAAGATGGAATAAGCAAGGAGAGACCGTTTGCTCGCGCCCTTTGCTAACGACCTGATTTTGTTGACCATCGCAGCGTAGTGTGCAGAAGAGCCCTTTTCGATGTCCAAATCGATTCTACTCAACTTGTTCATCGATCCGAAATTGCAATGGCACATTGGTACGCATACCCATCTAAAGGGACACTTCCAAGAGGTCGAATATCACTCTCTAAGTAGAATTAATATCAACTTCAATGAAGAAAAGACCTGGAACGTACTCCCGCCTAAGAACATATCCCATATTAATTGCCCGAACGCCTCCGCCTCCGAGTCATCAGAGAACCCAACTTGAGACGTTGCTCCGCCTAAGCTAAGAGTAACAATCTTTCCCTTTGCTTGACAAGTACGAATATCAGACTCCAGGAAAGAACAGTCCGTGAGGTCAGACCCAGCAAAGGTTCGACCACTGCCTACACCACAGATCTGTAGGTTGTCAGCTGTCTGCCTTAAAAATGCTTCGACAAGGAAAGCTAAAGCTACATTGGAGAAGTCAATCACTGGTAAACCACCCTTTCCTCGGAAGATATATAGAAAGGCCATGGGGAGAACGTCAATAGTATCATCCGCGCAGTAGAATGATAATCTAGCAGTAGACTATATCAGCGCTCAGGGTTAACAGTTAAGCTGAATTCTAATGACGTTTGCTGGTGGCCGGCGGAGTCTTGTCCCCAATAGCTGATACCACCATCAAAATCTATAAACTCCCGGATAGAGCACCTGGAGCATCTGGACGTACACGGCAAGCTAAGAGTACCTCGTTGAGGACTATAGTCAAGGTCAAGGACAAATAAATAGTGGATGCGTACATTGTCTGATCTTTCGTTCGAAAACGCTAAAGCCCTTGGAAATTGTAGAGTACAGAAAGGAATAACCAGAAGCAAGTGCCAAACTAACACTGGAAAAGACTGGGAAACCATGATGATGGTGACTCGGTGCCCAAATTTAACACTTTATCGTGAAAATAAGGAGGAAAATCAGCCAGAGGGACACGTAGACATGTGTCTACACATGGTCTACTTGTCACCAGAACTTTCCCTAGGCACCTTCCCAAGGACCGCGGGAGATAAAAAGCATCAAAGAACACAACCGGAGTTAGTCTGCATGGTGGGATCTTCACGAACACCGGTTCCGTACATTGGGGACTGCGGACTGACTTTTCATGTTCTAGCTTCATTTTCCTGTACGTTGGGAATTTCTGGGCTTCATGTAATCAAACGAAGGAATCTGGATGGTCCGTGTTACGTGACAAAAGCACATGGTACGCGGTTGGATTACTTATGGGCCTAATGATTCTGTGAGAAAATAATCGATATCTATCATGCATCATCAATTCAGAAACT